>BGZK01001372.1:0-164367 GCA_005406025.1 Eumeta japonica
TAGTTAGTACTGAAGAAGTTAATTAAAACGAATAAGCGATGATTCTCCGTGAAACAAACACGAATACTTTGAAAATGACTAGCTACCTTCACAACTCATTGATTACTCTGTAGTGAAGGTAGTTAGAAAGCCGGTTCATCATTTTTGTTGTAGTTATTTCTAGTGTTAATGATTGCAATTATTAATGATAATTTTTAAAAAGGTAAATAATACCTATAAATTTGATATAAGAGAAAAAAAATAAATACTCTATTCAATATAATAATGTCGCAGTATTATTATATTGATTAGAGTATTGACAGCCTGCTCAAACTCGTAAGGTGGTTAGAACTGCTAGATTTAAGGGCCAACTAACGTTTCAATATTGATTCTGCTCAGTATAATCTATAATTATACTTTGAGGGTCACTTTCACAACATCCTTTTAACTTTGTGTTTATCAAGAAGTCTCTTTTGCAAGCCCATTCTAAGTCATCTTATAAGTGAGTTTCAAAGAAGATAGTCTTTCACTACTTTCTTTGAAACTCACTTTTGAGACCCACTTTGAAACTCACTTCACTTTTATTTATATTGTATATTAAGACCCCCTTTAAGCTCTTAATATATAAATAAAAAAAATTAAGCCCTTTTTCATGAAATATCCCAAAATACGTGATCTTCTAAAATAAAAAAAAAATGCTATTTATCTTTCATATTCACTGGCCTCTGCACCGGACTAGAAAAGTAATCGAAATAAACATACGTACCAACCATAACAAGAACAGTCCCAATTACATGTAAAAATGTTACATTATTCTTAAAAACTATAGATGATATAATAAGAGACAAAAACTTTCTCACTGTCAATATAAATGTGACAGTCACTGTATTTTCTTTGGTTGCCAATTCATGCACTGCTTGAGTGCAGATGGACTGAGGTATAACACTAATAACAATCAAAGACCAAACAGCCCATGAACTTCCTAAAGCAGCATCTCTTATTTCGCGGTATGTGAACAGGAAAAATGGCAGTGCTAATGCATTTGTGTAAAACAAAACCTGTAACAAATCGAAAGAGTACAATTATAATATGTAATTTCTTTTTTTTCTTTGTTATGCGATAACATTAAAAGATATTTTGTTGTATGTACCTCTTCAGGATGTTTTCCATATATGCTATAAATTCTCTCCTGTTGAAGTCCGGTAAATGCTCCAAGAAATAAATTGACAATCAGTATAGCAACACCCATACACCAGTACAAAAACACCCCTTCTTTTTGTTCGGCAATAGTCGCTCCGCTGTATGTCGCCATACAAACACCTACAGTTATGAGAACCGAACCAATAACTCTATTTATCTTGGGTGGTCTGTTTTTAGCATACCAGTATACTAACATGCTTGCCGGTGATGAAGCAGACCTAAAAAACAAGATTATAAATTGATCTCAATTGTAACATGTGTTTATAAAAATATTACATTGATATTATATTAAATGTTATTCCAAAGTATCTAATTATGTCTAGATTTAATACTATTTTATAAGTATACATACAATTTAAGGAAGGTAATTAACATTAAAATTGTTATTTATATCTGCTGATTGAAAGATTTGAGTTTATTCATGTTTTTCATGAGCATTACAATGTCTACCAAAACTATATCATAAAATTAGGTCAGCTATCATTAAAAATGTTTTATATTTTTTCACTATTTCTAAACAACATTATTGAGAATATATATTCAAATTATAAACATAATACTTTAATAATCCCTTAAACAGTCAATATCATATAAGTTCAGATTTATGCATGAACTCTGTGTACTAATTCCATTTCTCACATAGCTTTAACACAACTTTTTGATTTCAATATCAGCTTTAAAATCTAAAATCATCATAACTCTTAAATGGAGTTTGAGAATGAATAACAAGAAATAGAAAGAAATTTAATACAAAAACCATAGAAAATTTATATCTAGCATGCTTTTACTTTACTTAATAAATTTTTGAACAAATTAATATGCTTTAAGAAGACATATATAAATCACATTTATTACATAGAAGTTTGTTAGATATTAGGATATTATAAATTTGAAAGTGATTTTCTGTTTGATAGGAAGGATCTCTACCAATAACTAAACACTGAATCTTTTAGGAAAATAGGTAGTAGGATAGATTGATACATAACAATAAATATATAATGTGTTTCAAAGATTGCCCCTGGATACGTTACCTTAGTAAAAAATCAGCTGTATGTATCAACCCTTGTCTAAATATCTAATAATATGTAGCAACCCTTGTCTAAATATCTAATGATATTTAGACAAGGGTGACATTTAAAAATGTGTTTTATGCGTATTAAGAATGAGACCAGGATAAGAACTGAGAATAGATGAATTTATTTTACGTCCACACAGATGAAGCTGAGGATAATTAGTAAACATTCAAATATTTGGAAATAAAAGGTCAAAACATGTGCAATTTCTTTTTAAATATAAAATTGTATAAATGTTTGGCATTTATCATTTCAGAAAATATTTATGCAAAACTATAATTTGAAAATCATTACAAAATATTGAAAGGCAATTTTAAAATTATGCTTTATTGACTAGCATATTTCTTGCATTAGTACGAAAGAAGTGGTATATAAATTAACCCCCCTCTAATATATTCCTTTACATAAATTAGTTGCATTATTATATTTATTACACACTTTATAATTACAGCAATGTACAAAGTAGTTTGTAAGCATGACATTTGTCACATGTCGAAATGCTTGCATAATTGTTTATTATTCAATTATTTAAGTACCTGATTGGTGCAGTCGGTAATGATACTACCTGCTGAGCTCACATGTGGGTTCAACGCCCAAACAAAACAAAGATTTAACTGATTAAAAATTAATGTTTGTCTTGAGTGTTTCTATGTGTATATATTTACAAAAAAAAAAAAGTATATATAGTGGAATCTCAATAACTTGAACCTTGTTAAGTCGAAATCCTCAGTAAGTCGAAAAAAATTGCCATTCCCTTCCGATGAACCTCTAATTACGCGGTATCTCGAATTATTTAGACTTTGTAACTCGAACAAAATGTTATTTCTCTACGAAGTATTGATAATACATATTTATACTCTATAACTCGAATTTCAAAAATGAGACTCCGTAAGTCGTAGTTGGTAAAATATAATGACGTCTTACTTGGAATTCCCCAAAATAATAGCAATAAATTCCAAAACGAATGTTCGGGTTCGGGGATTCTAATCTATTGTTTTTGTCTTGTACACGTGCAATGAATAAATACATTCATGAAACTATCTAAGTAACACAGCTGTGAACGTTATGTTTGTTCCTTGTCGACACAGTCATATGTATCTCGAAGTTCTTGTTAAGAAGAAAACTCATTAACTCGATTTTTTTTTGCATTTCCCTTGACATTCGAGTTATTGAGATTCCACTGTATATATATATATATATTGAATTAAATGTCTAATACCTATAGCACAAGCCTTGATGTTTAGTTTAAGATCAGATACTGTTGAGTGTCTTTGCAAATACTTATCATTAACTATATTGACTGATACAAATAGCATGTAAACAACAAGTTGGAGTTGAATAATAATCTTTACACTCTTTCAATTCCACAAGCTACTATTCACATACATGCATAATCATCTGAGTTTGGCATGCTATGTAACAACCCAATTCATCAAAAAATGGCATGAATAATGGATACATCACAAAGTTAATAAACATTTTAATGTCGCGATAAGTGAATAATTTGCAGGTATTATTTAACACATTATAACATTTCATTTTCCAATTTTAGGTTTAAATAAATTTAATTAATATTTATAGGCACTCATCACCCTTAGGATTTTTTTATAATCATCATGTGCTGTTATCCACCAGCACTTTTGTAAATATTTATGTAGGAGTGGTGCCTCAACAAGTAACACTGTTTTGACATTCATCTAGTTCTCTTATGTTTTTTTTCCATGCAGCAAAGAAGGGAATACAAAAAAAAAATTAATTGACCTGTGACATGTTACTAAAGATCTTGTAAATTAATAAAAACACAATTCCACAACAATGCAGAAACCTATTTACTAGGTATATGGAGACTGTTCTATAAAAACATGCAACAAAATAATTGACGAAGGTTCATCAAGCAGCAGTCTAGGGACTGCTAACATATACACATAATGATGTCACATTCAATTTAATAATGTCATTGAACTTTACCTTATTATCATGTGCAAAGTAGAAGGCACTTGTAAATAATAAACATAGTTATTGGCTACGCTCGTAAAAAAAAACAACCCTACTAAAAGTCCATACTGCTTTAGTGGTATTTTTCTTTCAACCTGAAAACAACGATTAATTAATACATCTTACTTTAATACAATGCCTCACAATAACTTAAATTTAAAGCAAGAAATAAACATACTCTCAAAAAATTAGAGGTAAAAATAAATCCTTGCAAAGCTATAAATAAAAACTGAACAAATGTTATTAAAACAGCACAAAACGCAGCCCAAGACATCAAAATTTCCATAAGAAAAGCACTCGCACAACATCCTCCAAAAACTTTTATTAAAGTTTTACTACAAAACATTTTTCAAAATACCTAATATAAAGATTTGATGTCAAAAAGTGCACAAAAAAGAATAAAATAAATATGATATTAACACTCTAAAAGTTAATCAAAATATTACATATCCTATGCTATAAACTCGAACACAAACTTTCGGCAAGTTAATATTTGTTTTGAAATTCGGGCACGTCAACACGTCAGTCTAAAACTCATAGAGTAAAGATAGCTTAAAGGAAGCGAGCAAATATAATAGCAACGCACTTCTTTCTACTTAGACTTGTTTTTCTTATACGTTTGTAATAAAACAAAAGGGATAGTAATATAATGGACACGCTTGCCCTTGACAAGGTTACACATTTCTCCTTGTTTAAAAAAAGTCTAATGATTTGCCTTACCAAAACTGTTATACTTTTTAGAATGTATTTCTGTAACAATAAGCGATCCACTATAATACGAACAAAATATGTGTAAATTAAATGTTTGTTTGTTTGTTCAGGCTAAGCTCTAAAACGGTGGAATGCATTATGATCAAAAAACATTGGTCTGCTCGTATGTTTTATTTGCCTAAGCATCAATATTGGCGAAAAATTACTTTATATTTCTAATGATAATTAAATAAAATAAAAATAACCTCTATATTCTACTACAATTTAGACTTGACGTAAGATTAATGTAGGTTATATTAAGTATAATATAGGTCATGATAAGTATAAAGTAGTTGATTGTAATATATATTTGTGTGCGTATATATGTTCATTTGTTTAGTAGTAGTCGCCTCTGCCAAGAAGGCCTCTTTCTCGCATCCATGAGGGACCACAACTCTAGTTAAAGATATCTCTCCATTTTTTACTTGGTTTTCGTTTTCCTTTTCCTGTCTCTTGGTACCCATTCTATTAAAATTTTTGTCCATTTATTATATTCATAATACCAATATGACCTGCCCAATGCCACTTGAGTAACATTGTTTTTTTCCTTATCTCTGTTATTTTTGAGAAATGCAATATTAACGCCTCTGTACTATCTTTACTCTGAGGCTTAAAACCACCAATGTTGCCATCACCACAGAATAACTTTGTCAGCATCGACACATTAAAAAGCCAAAATAGAGATGAAAATTTAATAGATGTCTAAAAAAGAACATTAAAAAGTTCTCTTCCATTTTTAATATCCACTATTTAAGATTTGCACCAAAAAAGTGTATAACGTAATAAATAAGAAAAAGAAAATAGGAAAATTAGTCGATCGATTTGAAATATAACGATCAAACACGTTTCTACATATTAAATTCAAATCACAGTTACATACCCTTCTTGTAAAAAATTTACGTATCTGCGTGTTTATATGCGGTAGAAATAAATTTTTAGGAAACTAAACTCCAAAGAATGAGACGAATACAGTATCAAGGGTGGGATAATTATAGGGTTTATTTATATCACTATTGATACCAAATTTAAGTTATTTTACATATTATTGTTTAGATTCCATGTCTCCAATTTCAATTGATAATAAGCAGGCACCACATCTTTCTTTCTCTTGCATATTTCATCTCACATTCTATCTTGTTATCGCCCAGGATAAATCTTATACATGTATATGTATGTCTTTTTTCAGTGTCACTTATTCATTTCATCCGCTTTCAAATGACAATGATGCGAAAGTTTTTACGGAACAAAATGAGCGACCTACAAAATCAAAAATAGGTTGTTTTTGTAAAAATATAGGCTATTTTATGAAATTAGTATTTCCTAAATATGTAATTTATGTTAACTGGTATCACTATCGACGTTAGAAATTATAATTATTCATAACTTATCATTAAGAAATTTCATAGGTAATTATTATAAACTGCCGACAAAAGCAAAAACTTAAAAATATGATTTAAATGTTAGTATTACAAAGATAAGAAAAATGTTGTAATTGATTTAAACTTATAAATGTAATTTTCACATATACATAACATGATCAAATTTAATGATATTAGCATGTCGATAACGCGAACTCATGATTTTACCCATCTAAAAACCACCTAATCTACCTAAAGAAGTTTTAATATGTATAGAATAATTCCAGATATTACTCTACACAAAGAAAGTTACCTCTTTATCGATGTAAATACAAAACCAGGTAGATCGGATAAGTGATTAACGAGTGATAAACGCACTAATGGATAGACAAGCAGCGAGACATTCCGTTTTATAATATAACTACGTACATAGGGAAAATCTAAATTGCCTTACTAAATAAGCAAATTGAAATATTATAATAATGAATTATTTTAGGAACTGATAAGTACGAATAAAGAAATGATTTTAAAAATTTAACTTCTAATAATGTAAACTAGGCAATCAAATTTTACGCAGGCCAACAAATTGAAATTTTATGAATGTTGTTCTCTTTTTAATATCTATTCTTAAACTCGTTAAAACCTCCATTCTAAAGTTAATAGTGTAATTATTTTCGACTGTTACTTCAGGTTTTTCTGGACCATAAAAAAAAATGTTTGTATTGGAAAACAAAACATATGCATTTACAATATTCAACAAAAAACATTTTACAAAACACTTAACTATGCAATATAATGACATTATACATAGATTTTACGCATGAAATATCTCTATTGCCTTAGGACTTTGTTTTATAGTTTTTTTTTTTTTAGGTTTTTTTTTGGAATATTGTGCTCCAATGACCATTAGTATTAGCCATAATATTAACCATCTACTCACCTAAATAACATTTTTCATCTCATTTATGTACTCACGATAACTTTATACTTCGTTTTAGACATATAGCACATGCAATAATGAAAAAAAAATCAAAATCTATCTCAGAGTGACTGAAACTGAATAATCATATCTGAAACATTGATGACTAATACAAATTTATAGTTAACATTTATATAAATTATATTTCACTGAATTATGCAATGCGTATGTCAGTTACATTAGAATAAAAATAGCTTTTTACATTTTGAGAAATTCGCGGTAAAACATAAATACGATCTATAGTATCGGAATTTAAAGATTGAGTTGAAAAAAGAAACTACAAAATGGATTTCATTCAATTACAGTTGAATGAAATGCACTACGCAATCATTAGAACAATGATCGCACTTCTTTAAAACAGTAGAAAAGTCCTATATTTTTACATTTATGAAGAGTTAGTTATAAACTGATATTAATTTTTAAAAAGGTATGTTTTGGACTTCCTATAAATAAAGCGTAGGGCAAACTTTTAAACATATCGAAATAGATTCAAGAGAATACTGTTTTTTCCACGGACAATAACAAAGGACGTATTAAATGAGCAGCACTGCACCACTTTTTTCCCGTTATACCTTATATTATCATCTCCTAATTACAATAAGCATAACAAAAGTAACAATAAACAGCCAGAAAAATGGCGTTGCCGCTAATTTCCTTTCAACTCCCCTCAGTGCGGAGGCAACGCGACGTGAAAGTGCATGTGCATTTCGCTTACTAAAAATCTCGCAATGTAACATGAATGAACTTATTTAGTGCCAGTGAGTAATCGCATATGGTGTTAGTGTACGCTCAGTTTGGATTATTATACCGCTGCTAAATAACATCAATTTTAGCACCTTGACGCGTGCTGCAGTCACGTGGAAGCAATGCTTGCACATGTCGCAAAGTGATAAGGATGTTAACCACATCGTCCAATAATCCTGTTCATTATGGATTTTGGTACCCCTATACGGCACTCGATTCCTTCATCAAAATCCATAGGCGGTCTTCTTTCTACCTTCACGGCGATATCCATGTATTCTGCCTTCCGTATATGTTTGATGCATATTTCTGAACACGCGATGATCAAGATGCCTCAAGGCATTGGAGTATCTTTCTCGGTAAAGATTAACTGCAGCATTGCCATTGCCTCTGCATTCCCCATAAATTAAATGCATATTAGCATATTTTTGTGAAGTATAATGAGCCATAATAATTGTTAAGCACGTTAGCCACGTACAAACACAGAGGTCCCAGAAGAAAGCCAGATCAGTTCTTATACTAATCACCAATAAACTAAGTTCGAATAAGTAGACAAGTCAATTAAGCAAGCAAAAATTGTTAGTATGAACCATAAAATCAACAGAATGAAAACAGAACGATGCACAGCAAATGAAGTAATATACTGCCGGGTAAGGGCCTGCCTGCCTGTCATGACCATACAATAAAAACAGGTACCTAGTTTCAGGCGGCGGCGTCACTTTATGCCACTCGTGTCAAATGGCGTAGCTAGTCACTCTAACACATGTGGGCAAGCAACCAGTTAAAATTAAATAATTTTTATTTTTATTTACGACCTGGGCAAGAATATTAATTTTCCCCAAAAGTAATGTTTTACTATCAGTGGTGTTCGAAAAACTGATCTAGTGTGGATTTTCCCCAAATTCATAAAAGTGCTAATATCTAGAAAACTAAAGATTTTTACTGAGGTCATGTTTAGGTATTCTAATTAGTTATGAGCTGGCTTACTACGCCCTTAAATGTTGGCGTCGAATTTTGGGACACTACATATCAATTCGTGGCGTGGAGTACATGTGAATAATTTCGGAACTAGGAGAATATTAAAAAAATTGTAAGTATATAAAATATTCATAATTATTTTATGTATACCCCAAAAAATTTCATTTTGTTTACAACTAATATATCAGTGCTTGGCATGAGTGCAGGACACTTGATGACTTATATATCAGTTGCTGGCATTGAGTTAAATATTTTTGTTGTATTTTATGAACCAGGCTAGCTTATTAAAAAATAATAAGAGATTAAATAGGAATATTATGTTTTATCACGAAGAAAAGTGAGGGGGTGCTTTTCACTTATATACTGTAAATTGCATATCTCTAGATCTGATTTGATGAAAACCACTATGTACTAATACCACACAAAAATATGAATAAAAATATTGTCTATGCCGAAGTATGCTAAATTATTTATAAATAATCTAATTTGGAGGTGGGGCAGTTATTATATAAAACATAATTTGATATTATTTCTTTATTCAGTCAAATTAAAAAATACCTTACAATTACATTAACCTAAATATTGATATTTTTTAGCTTCATAGCATTTTAATGCATTCGTAATGATGTCTCATCTACAGTGAAAATTTGAACACAGTGTTTATATTGTATTCCTAGATAAGTATACAAAAGCCTTTGAATGGTGGTGGAGCTATTTGACTTACAAAACACTTACACTTCGTACATTAAAATTTATATTACAATTTCAAATTGAATTTTGTGCAATACTATTCATACAAATGTTCAATATGCATCTTTGAATAGACAATCACTATTCACTAGGAAAAATGGCACTTATATAGACAACTGCGATTCTAAACTACAGTACACCACCAAAAAAGACTTATATTAATTATGATATTTTACTTGTTGCAAATGAATTAATAACTTTTAACATCAGATATTCTTAGATCATAGACTATTATAAAAATTATTTTGCAAGACACTAAAATGTATCATTTTTTTCCAATAGCAAATTACACCTCTGATCAGTGGTTCATTCTGTCCTTAGTATCTGAAAAAAAAAAAAACATTTTATTACTACTAAGAAAACTTTTGTACAATAAAGAAAACAGTATGTATACATATTATGTTTTTTTTTAATAATTATGTATTAACCCAAAGATATAAGCTATTTCAAAATACAATATTAACATAAAGACAACATTAATGTATACTGTCACCATAATAATAAGAAAAACACAACATTTTAGACCATATGAAATACACCATTGAAATGTACCATTAAATTTGTTAATTTTCAGTAGTTTCAGGTGCAGAAATTGCCTTTAATTGGTTACATTTAATCTTTAGTTTAATTTTTTTTGGTTAAACTATTAAATTGGAACTATATAAATTGTGAAGTCTACTTATGATGAATTAAGAAAATATGTAAAAAAAATTAACAAAAAAAAACCGACTTTTAAAAAAAAATAATAGTTGTAATTTTTCCACCTTCTTGTGTGGTAAACACACAGATCATACCTACATATTGATGAGTAGAAAAAGTAGGTTGATTATTAAGTTGTAGAAGAATACGCAATTATTTTTTTACTTATAAATGCATATTAATTTGTTTTGGAACAGGTGTTTTTTAAGTCGGTTTTTTTTGGTTAAAATTTTTGTTTATTTTTTGATTTTTAGTGAATCTGAAGTACACTAACTAATTTGTCTGAATATGGGTAGACCTACTAAACGTACTGTTCATGAATCACACCCTTACTATAAGCCATTAAGGAGTTCCATTGATCATCATATTCAACTACGACAATTATTTGACCTTATCGAACTTACAGTAGGTGACTCAAATATCCAGATAGCCTATAAAAGATTAGGCTAAGTATTGTTAATTTGCTCCAAAAAATTGAAGAGTTCCATTACTTTGTCATGGATCACATAATCAGAACCTAACCAAACTTTATTCAAATTACCCTTGAAGTACGTCCTTTCTAATAAAAAAAAGAATCATCGAAATCATTAGTATGATATTAAGTTATCCGTCCATTTGTCGCGCACATACTTAATGCAAATATAAGATTAATATGTTTTTTTCACAGATGCCATTGCCAGAACTGAACCAAATTAAAATGGGACCACACAGGAAGTACCAGCTTTCAAATAAAAAAAGAATTATCAAAATCGGTTCACCCAGTCGAAAGTTCTGAGGTAATAAATATTAAAAAAAAATAGTTGAATTGAGAACTTCCTCCTTTTTGATTTTGAAGTTGGTTAAAAATAAATGAAATAATAAACGGATCATGAAAGTATGGACTCTTGACTTTACACTGGAATTAACCAGTATGAAATAAAATACTATTTATAACTACTATAACTAGTCCTTAAATAGTCAGCAACAAATATACTTCCTAGAGAAATTTGTGTATAATGGCCTCCCAACAGCAAGTAACCAGTATTGGTCAGTAATAAAGAATTTATGCTGTACTTTCAGAGACTAGGTTGTATGTAACTTTTTAGTTTTCACTTTATACACTCAGTATTCACTATGGCACTGAGATAGTACTTTTTTATACCTTTGTCAAGATGAGCCTTGAATGAGCATGCATTTCAACAGGAAGTGAATGGTTACTGCCATCCAAGAACACTCTTAACCCAACCGCAGGAGTTAGCAGTGTGTTGCTGGCCTCATGGATAGAAATAGGATGTCTAAGGAAGGGAGTATAAAATACGATTGTACACTAATATTCATATTTCCAGATTTATCAGAAAAATCCATAATATAAATTAATTGCACCCATGCTAGGTCATTTTCCCTGACTAAAAAGAATTCTTGCTAATCAAAATCTTAAGTACTATTAATACTACCAAAATCCATTAACTCTCAAACATTATCTCTGAATTTTATACATTCTAAAAATATCCAAGTGATATTTCAACTAAAATACACATGATATTTAAAAATAAAATCTCATCAAAGATCATTAGGGAAAGAGGCACAGAGGGATCACAAGGTAGTTGAAAAGGTCTGACGATATTATTGGATGTCCTCTCATTAACGATTTCCATGTTTATTATTATCAGCAATAATAGCTTACCGGCTCCTGCTGTCAGAACGTGAACGGCGGTCGCGGGACCGCGAGCGGCGGACAGAAGGCGAGCGTCTGCGTACCGAGGGCGAGCGCCGCGGTGACACCGACCGGCCGCGCGAGTACGAACGCCGACGAGGGCTGCGGCTGCGGGACCTGTCAACATAATCACCACAAAATCAAACATGGACGTTAACGGTTCATTCCTATGAAACAAATCAAGATCATTAACAGATAGAAAAAAAAACAGCTCGATATGTCGATGTCGCTCTCCACACATCGCTACATAAAATCAAGACCAAATAATTTTTGATAAAGCTCTTCGCCACGTTCCTAAGCCTTCTCACCTGTTTCAACTGAATCTTATGATGCTCAGAATTTTGTAATGCTAAGGTATATTCATATGGTTGACAGATTAATAGATAATTACAAATGCAAAAATTACCCTATTTAGTGCCACTAAGACTGTAAATTATATCGTAACCATATTATTTTTGTAATGTGATTTCTGAACTAAACTTATTATTATTAGATTTGTTAAAGACAAATTATCTCTTGTGTTTTAATGGATTTTTCTTTGTAAATATTAACCTTATTTGAAAAGAAATCAGAATGTCTCTATGCTACAATGAAACAAGTAGAATATCTTATTTTACTACTTCATCAAGTGTAATTACTGACCTATCACATAAACACAAATATATTTTCACCTATTCCTGTAGCTTTAATTATTAACCACCCCTGACTCAGTATGTTTATGCTACGTTTAAAATAACATATAAAGTTAATTTAGGACAACTCTAGCAAATAATATTTGTTAACGTTTGAAGTCACACATAATTTCATCCTGTCATCGATCATTTACTAATACCCCTCGTCATGCACTTTAAATGCAATGCGTTCAACACCGAAAAATCTATTTACTAATTACAAGTTTAGCATAATAAAAATACCGAGCCGTTGTTCAGCTGCGAAGCTAGATGTCGAAGGCTGGTGTGATGTTTTCGCAGATGTAGGAGTACTATACGTTTACTGTCTTCCCCCGTTGGGCTGACAGTTTAAAGTTGGTCACGATTTGGGAGCGTATCGCTGTGCCGGTGCAACTTGAGGAAGGGTGAGTAAGGATTTCTCTTAAATTAAAATGGGGGTCGTCAGGTGACTGCCGTTGCGAGTCGGGGTGTGGGGTGGCCTGAGTCGTTGGCCGCGCGGAGTACTGCGGAGAGCAGATCGCTGAAGACGAGGGTGTGACGAACGGCGGTCGCGGTATTCACGGTAGTAAACGAGCCCATGTGGTGAACAGATGTGGTGAGGCAGTTGGTGTGTTGGTGGTTGGTTGATAAAATGCACCTGCAAACGTTCCAACACCCACCACATTTAATCGCTTCTACAAACATTAAAATTTCAGAAATGTTTCGATTGCTAATACTTTTTTATTTTGCAATCAAGTTAACATTGCTAATGGCACAATCATAATGCCATTGGTGTTATTGTAATTGAACACTTCCATCAAATACAGGTTACCAATATGTTACCTCGAATATCGACGATCCCTTCTTGTACGTCCATTCGACATTTCAACACGAATACGAGTTCCACAGCATCGTCTAAAAACATAATAGAAAACTAAGTATTACACAATTTATTAAAACAATGACTTTCTTGAAACTATTTAAATAAAATGTTCCCCACTTTAAGGCAAGTGTTACTTAAAGCAAAAATACCACAATCTCAGCCTCAATCTGGAGGTATTCTGATATAGCACACTTATGACTCAAGCGTTTCACATTAATAATGAAACGGATCTAAGGAGCGTGCAAATACAACAATTCAAATTTATAAACAAATTCTTTTAATAACCTCATTACATTACATTCCCTAAAGTACTGGAAACTATATACTTGGTAATACTATTAAATTTTAATATGATAACCCGCAACAAGTACTTTTAGAAATCACACTTTGTTGCGATGTTGAAATTAAGATTTCAGTTCAGTCATCTTCAAAAAGGGTACATCATAATAGGGTAGTTGACTAGTAGCATTTATTTGTTGTAGTCAATAACTGCCTCATTAAAAATTATATGAAAATTGTAAAGCAATTAAGTAGGTATATTCATGCATGAGTCGATGAATATACCTACTTAATTGCTGTGAATTATTGTAACAGAAATGATTCTGTTACAATCATATTCTTCAGAATTGAAGAAATATACATAATATTTTTAATGCATAAAATATTACAGAAATATTAAACCTGAGAATTTATTAACGAATTTAAGTTTGCAATAAAAAATTTATTTACATGAGGTTAATATAATTTCAGTTTATTGTTAAGGAATTGGGTATACAGAAAATAAATATAGTACGTACGTTCCGTCAAGCCCTCTAACAGAGTCTTCAGCATCTCTGGGATCTTCGAATTCCACAAAAGCGAACCCAGGAGGATTTCGTGCTACCCAAACATTTCTCACGTTGCCATATTTAGAAAAAACCTTTTCAATTTCGTATTTAGAGGCGTTTGTGCCGAGATTTCCAACGTAAACTTTGCATGAAAGATCCCATTCTCGGTAGCGAGACATCTGTAAATTAAGCGTGTTCGATTTATTAACAGAACGCCGAAAGTCCGCCATTTTGTGCATAAGTTGCTCAACGGGTTCTGAACATAAACTTAATATAAGTATGTATGTACCTGTACCAAATTATTATTCACTGTAGGTTACGTCTAAAGAGAAATTTAACAACTAAGATATAACAGAAATTACTGGATTAGTTACGACTTTAATTTAATAACCTTAATAAATATGCAATACTGGGCACAAAGCTCGCAACACGTACGCAGAGAACCACAGAATATGAACAGACAGAATATAGAGTAAAAGCAAAACCGGCACCATAGATGAATATGAATATATAGAGCACCATAGAACAGCTTTAGTGTAATCTATTGTTAATTACAACCAACAAAAACAAAAAAGGTCAATCGAAGAATCATACATATTCTATCGTATTAATAAAAATATGCTTTTATATTTTTTTTATTTTTCTTGCGATCAAGCTTTAAATTAACTTTTCTACAGCTCCGTTTTATATATATATTTGTCTTATGGTACCAAGCTAAAAACTTATTTATGACAATAGTAAATGAATTTATTTACATAAATAATATGAAACGTAATGTAAATAATCAATAGTGCAGAAAACTTTTTCAGTATCGAAATCGGTTCCACCTGGATGTATGGACAGTTTTAAAGTACCTAAGGGAAAAATTGTACTTTTACATATGATCCCAGTTTTGCCTTTGTACATTGTACAGAGATACAACTAATCATACAAAATCTGGAAATTAATCTTTTCGCCGACGTAAAGTTTATTACTCGATACTTTGCATTAAACGAACAAATAATTGATCACGTTACTGAACTGGAATGGACATGCTATAATAGAATACCGCGTAAAGTAACAACATCACACTGCTATAAAATTATTAAAATTACACATTCAATTTTCCCATATTTTCTAAATTTAGATAGCTGTTTAGAAAAGGCTATTACAGTAGTAAGGTTTTGTGTATTTATTATAAAAGCATTTCTTTGTGACAATTTGCAAAAGAATTTTTGCCCAAAGTACTTTGAATTAACCGTATGTTTTATTCAAAATATGATGACTAATTAGCCAAAGTTTGGATAATTTTTTAGTAATTGCATTTTGAAAGTATATTTGGGTCGAAATATAATGTTTAAGTTTTCCACTTTATTTTCAAATCTAATTACATAAAAATATGCTAAGCCAAAACGTTGACGCTGGTCATCAAATGATATTGCTTTCTTCAAACACCATTACTTTAACCTTATAATCATTTTTCACATATTATTTATTAACAGAATCATTGATTATAGTTATACCATCGCTTATATCTCGCATGCAGACTGCGTAAGTTTTATTTCGCCATTGACGTATAGAGATCAATCGACATCCACACTCTTACGCTTTTAAATCATACAGAAATCTATGATGTTTTGCAGGGAAGAAAATTTTGACTCTTGGAACTCCTGAACCTTTTTGAAATGTGCTATGTGCCAAATCCTACTTTTAATTTTTAAGTTCTTAGGTACTTACCTTACGGCTTTTCCATTACTTATTACAATACTGCTAGGGCCGAACATTATACTCCCGCCACTTTTCAACATATCTCACATATCCAACAGTCTTCACAGCCTTCATGATTTAATTAATTTTATAATTACTTCATTGCTAATTAAAGTTTCATCGAAATTCATACATTTAGCTGCAATAATATTGTCATCTGTAACTATCTTCATATGCAAAAATACTTTCGAAATTATTCTTCCAACGTCTTTCTATTCCATTCGATGGCTTTCTCCATTATGAAGATAATTATTACTATAATTACACATAAACGATGTTTTGTAATTGTTCCGAGCATTTTTCACCATATCTATTTAAATTATACCAAAAATTTTTGATTTGTCCGAAAATTATCCTAAAATTTTCTGTCATATAGCCCACTTTTATAATATTCTATTATTATTTTTTCACACATTTTTATGAAATTTTCATTTTTCACGCATCTCACTTTTGCATCTTTGTATTGTATGCTTATTGTATTTTAGCTTATATTTTAAACTGTCCGTTTTTTGCAGACTATGGTTGTTTGCCAACAGTCTATCTAGTCACTCTTTCCTCTTTTACCTATTACTTTTTTAACTTTAAAGTTGCACTAATAATTATCTCCTGTCTTTGATGTATTATTCACCCTTTTTCGTTCGTCAAGTAATACAGATTTCGTTAACTTCCACAATTCTCAAGTTCTGATACTTCATTCCGTTTAATTTCACTCAATCTTTCCTTTAGTTATTTTACATACTCATCTTTTACATTCAGACCTTGAAGTTTATGAACCATTATTCGTTATTGTTTTGTAGCGACCATTTACGGATGCTGTGAACAATATTCGCATAAAGCTTTAATTAGGCACGCCATTAAGAAGTGATCCGTATCAACTCCACGCCATGATACACTCTCACATCCACGCTTTGTTTGCAGTTCAGTTCGATCGCCCGCCCCGAAAGGACGCTACCGCGCGCCCGCTCCTAGCGCTCTAACTAAGCTATTCGCTTTTTGTGCAAATCGCCGCCCTGCTGCGCCCCGCGACCCTCCCGGCCCTGCCAATCGAGAGTCCGCTGCGCCGCCGGCCGCCACGCTCCACAACTAATAATAATTTATTATTTCAGGTTTTTAACTCGCTGAATTTTTGAAAGCTTTTAATTAAGCTTTCACAAATAAAGCGACATTTTCAAAAAACCCTTAAGGTCAAATCACTGGCTACCTAACAGTGTCAAGGAGGTGATTTGCAGCGAGTCCCGGGCGCTGGCCTTTCCCCTTCAGGGAACGGCAAACCCGGACGGACCTGGGACCACCGGCCTTGGAGGGTGCTCCTCGCCGATACCAGGTGTCGCCCGCCCACCCCCCATCATTCCTCACTCCATCCTCCGTACCCCGTTTGCTAGGTCTATAGCAGACCTAGCTCGGATACGGAGCTGTTAGGGCCGCTAGATCAAAACCCGCGCGCCCCTATTTCGTATTTAAAAACCTCAATATTAAAAAAGACTTACTAGACGACATACCGCGCAAACATAGCTGAGCATCCCATTGTGTGTTCGCATACCTGCACGTCGAGCTCCGAGAATTCGGCCGGCCGACCTACGTCGTTTATTGTTCGCCCCGACGAACAATAGACGGTAATTAGACACCTGCGCGACAGCCGGCAAATGTACGATCAGACGTGCACGGTATCACTCAAGTATATATACCGTTAACGTTAATACACCTGTATTAACGCTATACAATGCATAAACATGAATAATAATTTAATTTAATTTAATTTAAAATTAGCCTACCATGGACCAAGATTCCCCCTGCTCCCTGGAGCGAGAAAGTCTGGCCCCAAAACTCCCATCACGTTAGAATTCATACAACAGGTCCTAACCAAAGCGCTGTCCGAAATAGGATACGAAGCGCCTCAGGACGTAGTAAAAAATTTAATCGCGAAAGTGACCTGAACAGTGAGTGAACATCACCAATGAAGACGAATAAAAATAAACGCCAGGCGAGCTCATCGTCCGACGAAGGAGCGACGTGCTCCGACAGCACAGTCGTCGGTTCGGACAGCGAGTCCGAAAACAGTAACACCTCATTTACCTTCGTAGAGGGTAAAAATAAACGAGCGCTAAGAAAAGCGTTTAAAAAAGCGAAGGTGGCTCGCGATCAGCCGGAGATGGACATAGACCCATCATCGGCATCCATATCCCGTGCAAATGATGCAAAGTCCTCTTCAAAGACTCAAAGACTTCAAAGTCCAATTTCACACGTACGCCCTCGAGGAGGAGCGTAAACTAAAGGCCGTTATCCGCGGCATTCCTACAGACTTCCCGGTAGACGAAATCCTGTGCACTCGGTACACAGACTTTGCCACAGAGACGGCTCACCATTATGGCTAGTTCTCGCCGTCCTACCCAGGGCCGAGGAAGCCAAGAATATTTTCAATAATCTGAACATGGTGTGTGGCCTCTCGGGTATCCGAGTAGAGGCCCCGCACAAGAAAGGAGGTCCAGGGCAGTGCCACCGCTGCCAGTTGTACGGCCACGCGGCCGCCAACTGTCATGCGGACCCGCGCTGCGTGAAATGTTTGGTCCCACATTGGACCAGAGAGTGCCCGCGTACTCGTAAGTCAGGAGAGAAACCCTCCTGCGTGAATTGTCTCCAGCAGCATACGGCCAACTATAGGGGATGTCCGAAAGCCCCTAAATTTATTTCTCATAATAGGCCTAATCCCAATAGGCTTAAAAGTAGGCCCGTAGCTCCGCCTCGGGATCTAAATAACTTCCTCGATCTTGCGGGAAACAACCAACCCCCCCGGCTGCCGCCTTCCGCCCCGCCTCCAACCCGTGGGGTAACCAAAGTTCACGCTGCCACCGAGGGCCGCTCCGGGACCGTCCGGAGAGGCTGTCCGCCGCGAGCCACCCGTGTCGCCCCCCGCTTCCGCGACCGCGGGCACCTCATCGTTTGGAGACGACATCCAAACGGTGATGTCCATCCTTCGCGCCGTTAAGAGCTCGGAGATTTCGGAATTCGCCCGAGATTTCCGAGCGTGCAGTAACGTCGAAGAGAAACTCATGGTTCTCGTCAGATACCATCACCTGATGGTTAAATTAGAGTCCATATAAATGTCTGCACCCGGGTGTAGCAGCTTTCCTCCCTCAGTTGGGCGCCTCAAACCAAAAAATATTAGATTATTATCATTCAACGCTTGCGGTCTAACTTCGAACGTTTTAGAGTTAAAAAAATGTATGTCGGAGAACAGCATCGATATCGCTCTCGTACAAGAAACATATCTTAAACCGAATAGGCCTAAAGCCTGCAGCATCGCAGGCTATGTCCAACTACGAACGGACAGGACATACAGTAGTAAGGGGGGTACCGCTCTGTACTACAGACGCTCCCTACATTGCGGCCCTATTAATATTCCTCCACTTATAAATATGGAAGCCACGGGTTGTAGACTCGCTATGACGGGCCATAGTACACTCGTCATAGTCTCGGTTTAAGTCGCGACCTAAGATCCCTCTTTGCCTTAGGGGATGCCGTCATCCTCTTCGGTGATTTCAATTGTAAAAACATAAGATGGGGCTGCCCATCTAACAATTATAACGGAATTAAACTCGACGAACTCGAGGACAGACTAGACTTCGGAATCATCGCGCCCTCTACGTCGACATGTTTTCCCCATGTCGTCACACATAGACCCTCGACGATAGATATCGCACTCACTAAAGGAGTTGCACTTAATTTCAATAGTATTGAGACAATACACGGTCTCACGTCTGACCACCGGCCGGTTATATTAAAAATGGGACCTCCCGACGGCGGGAGGCCTATTCCCATCCGCAAAATTACTAATTGGAAAAGAGTGTCGACCGCGCTTGAGGAAATCGACACTCCAAACCTCAACAGCATTCCCAATGACATCGCGTCTACAGACGAGATTGACTTTGCCATAGGTGCTCTTACCAACCACGTCAGGACAGTGGTCGAGGAGAGCGAGCGGGAGGTTCCGGCATCCTCGGATCGCCGGAAGTTTCCGCCCGATATTCTCGAATTGATAAGAGCAAAAAACGCAGCTTTGCGCCGCGCGAGCGCATATCCCACTCCCGAGTACAGATCCAGAGCGCGAGCTCTCCAACGCGAAGTGAAAGCTCGCGTTCGGGAATTCCGAAATGAGAGTTGGAGCGACCTCATGGAGGAAATTAAACCATCCCACAAAGCGTTTTGGGCAGTTACCAAAGCGCTCAAAACCGAGGATATATCCCTATACCCCACTCAAAACCTGATAATTCAGTGGCCATAGACGACGCGGAGATAGCAGAGTGCCTTGCAGACTCTATAGAGACTCAATGCTCTCACGCTTCCCCTCCGCACGACATCGCTCATATCAGTCGCATCGAGGAAGAGGTTCTCCAAAAAACCTCCCTCGAACCTAAAGACGATCTGGCTCCCGTCTCACTCAGCGAAGTCCAAACGCTAGTGAAATCACTTAATACCAGAAAGGCACCGGGCCTCGATGGTATTAGTAATAAAGCAATCAAATGCTTTTCTATACCGTTGTTAAACTTACTGGTCGCGATTTTTAACGCGTGCATAAAAAATTGCTATTTTCCTCCCGCCTGGAAGGAGGCGGAGGTTATAGGCATCCACAAGCCAGGGAAACCACGCGACCTCCCTGCCAGCTACAGACCGATCAGCCTCCTGAGCGGTCTGGGCAAACTTTTCGAGAAAATTCTCAAAACTCGCCTTAGCGATCACCTCCTAGGGAAAGGCCTTATCATAGATGAACAGTTCGGCTTTCGCCCAGCCATTCTTGTCCACAGCAAGTCCTCCGCTTAGTAGAGTATGTCTCGGAGGGCTTTGAAACCGAACGTAGCACCGTAGCTGTCTTCTTTGATGTAGCCAAGGCCTTCGATAGGGTATGGCACGCAGGTCTGATTTATAAGTTATATTCCCTCCAAGTACCAGATCGCCTCATAATCACTATTCAAAATTATTTAGCAAACAGACATTTCACATTTAGGCATGAGCGCACTCACTCGACAAGACGTCTTATCAGAGCAGGAGTTCCTCAAGGCTCCACCCTCTCTCCCCTGCTGTTCCGCGTACACAAATGATATACCGCGACCGTCGTCGTCTGGCGTCCAACTCGCGTTATTCGCGAACGATACCGCACTCTTTTACGAAAGTAGGAATAGGAGCACCCGATTCACCCTCCTCCCCCTCCAGAGGGCCATTGACGAGCTAGGTCAATGGTTCCGGAAGTGGAGGATAGAAGTAAACCCCGACAAATCAGCAGCCATACAATTCAAGTATGGTAAGATTAGGAGTCGACTCATTGTCGACAAAAACACTCCCAATCTTAAAATGTTGGATGCGAACATTCCGTGGCAACGGAACTACAAATACTTAGGAGTCACGCTCGATAAAAATCTACACTTCCGAGATCATATCGAGCGTGTTAGAAATACTGCACTCTACAAAGCTAGGCTCGGGGTCATGTTCGGTAGAAAAAGTAAACTATCTAGACGTAATAAACGTACCATATACAAAATGTGCATTAGGACGGTGATGACATACGCGTCTCCCGTCTTCGCTCACGCCGCTCCAAAGCACTACATAGACTACAGGTAATACAGAATAAATTCTGTAGAGCCGCAACGGATGCACATTGGTGTGTTCGTAATTCAATTCTCCATAGGGACTTAGAACTCCCCACTATTTCCAAATATGAAGGACGCATCGAAGCGATTCTTCGACATCGCGGGATCACATCCCAATGCGCTCCTACGCGCGGCGGTTGACTATCAACCGCCGCATCCCCCACCTTATCCGTAGGCCACGAAACGTACTTACCGATCCACCTGACGCTCTTACAGCGGCAGTTGAAAGCCTTAATGACGTCAACGACACGCATGACTGACTTAGAGTAGGTCTATCCGTTAGTCAGGTCATCGACCTAAGCTCCCTACTCCACCCGGCCGCCGCTAACCGCCTCCGGTCGGGCAGGAGGAACCGACCCGTGACGGTTTCCTGCGACATCCTATGCCGAGACGACTCCCTCCAAGCGTCGTCCATAGCGCATGTCACGCGCCGTCTCGCATGTGTCGTCCGGCCGCACTCGGTGAAGCTATCACAGTCGTCTGACTTGTCATCCGACTCGTCTCGACCGACTAAATAGCGTAGCCGACCCAATTACTTCACTTTCAGGAAGAATTTTTTAGTGGGTTTCAGTCCCACACTACCCACGCGTACGGGCGCGAGGGTGTGCAGGATAGACATTTTTTACCTTCTCCTCATCGCAAGAGGGAAAAAAAAAATGCTTTGTTTGCTTCTTTATTAATCATCCACAATTATAAAGTCCATCACAATTTTGTGCTTCCTGCTTTGTCATATATATATGACGATATATATATGACGTGTATATATATACATATGACGAAGAATGAAGCACAAAATTGTTATATATATGTTGCAGCCATATTCCATGGAAAATTAAAATATTTAAAACGTAAGTAGTATTTAACAACATTTTATAAAAATTCATCTCAAACAATTGTTTTTAATAATGCCTTTTGCTCACAAAATTAGAGAGAACAAAATCTTTTTGTAAAAGGTATAATATAGTAAGCTCATAAATCGAACTTGAAATTTTTCGTACAATTACATTTGAACTGCAATATTTATTGAACTAATTTTTTTAATTTTATTGCGGTTTTGTCGTCTTGCAGGTAGTTTTTATAAGCATGAAAAACGTTACATAGGATCAAAAATCAAAGATTTAGAAAATCTTTATATCAAAAAATGGAATAAAACCCTTTTTGGATGTTCATTTATTGATTATTAATTTCAAAAGTACTGATTTAGCAAATATTTTTTTAGAGCCAGCAAGGTTACTGGAAACTGTCAGTAGTCTATAGCGGTATTGACTCTTCAATTGATTTTTTCAATTAGGGTTCCATGGCTAAAGGAAAAATGGAACCCCTATAGGATCACTGTGTTATCCGTCCATCCGTCCGTCTGTCTGTCAATACCCTTTGTCTCGGGAATGCGTTTAGGTATCCAGTTGAAATGAAAACCACACACTCAAATCTACAATCCCTTGAAGTTATAAAAATATCAAATTTCTAAGTTAACGTGCAAAAAAGATACGGCAATTTATGTCGCAAAAAACGTATATTTCAACACTCAAGGGAATCAAAATTTATAAGGTATTTTCTCTTGACCTATATCTATGAAATTTGGCAAATAATACCCTTTTATACTTCCATTTTATAATACCTATATATACTAGGAAAAAATCTGAAAATCAAACATTTGTAATTAAATAAAAAAAAAATTTAGTCTTTATTTTTTAAAGTACAAATTCAAGCATCGTGGTTAAACAACGATGTGAGCAATCAAAATTGTATGGGTAACCAAATTTTTTTGTAGAAATTTTTAATCTTTTACTAATTTGCACAGAAGAAAAAATATGAGAGTCGTATATTTTTAATTAAATCACCAAAAATCCCAATAAAAAAGCTCGGGAAAAATTGCGAAATTCGATTCTTGGACTATTTATAATATGCCTGCAAATATGTACTGAATCCTCGGTGTACGAGTTCGACTCGCACTTGTCCGGTTTTTTCATAATCAGTACAGCTT
Source organism: Eumeta japonica (assembly GCA_005406025.1). Taxonomy (NCBI): domain Eukaryota; kingdom Metazoa; phylum Arthropoda; class Insecta; order Lepidoptera; family Psychidae; genus Eumeta; species Eumeta japonica. The sequence continues at coordinate 23,925 of BGZK01001372.1, forward strand.
CAAAGTTTTTTTTACTTTCACTTGCGTCTATCACCTAATTCACAATTAATTATTTACCACCGTCAGAGGTGAAGGCGACGATCGGGAATCATATACAGCCGACTCAAGGTTTTAAAGTCCTCTGCCATGCATAATACACACATCTGTTAAGCAATACAGAACTGTGTTTTTTTCCTATTTTAGTAGCTATTTAGCACCTAATTTTTAGCTGTTTTGGGCTGTCAGAACAAGTTAATAAATGTGTTTATCGAAAATAATGCCTTAGAGATCTTTACCTTATATCAGCGACACTATTTTTTTCATAACCTTTTTTTTTCATTCTTACTGATCAACTAATTTATGAAATATTTTTGTTATTATAGTATAATATTATTTGAAAAAAATAGAAAAGGTTGGCATTGTCATAGTCGTCTCAATAGTTATAAGAGCAGCAAAATCGTCAATGGAAGAACTAATCGGTATACAGATAGCCCTAAATTAAAATCTATATCAAACCTGGTTAGATGCCATGGAACTGCATGTAAAAGCAAAGTTCCAAAAAAGGATGGCATTGTCATCGTTTTCTCGGCTGTTATTTATGACAATTTATTACCCCCTTATAAAAAGATAAAGAGAACTAAATTTTGAGGTAAATCAGATCTGGTTAACTTGTGCTGACGAGGTTTGCATCACGAACATCCTAATGTATCGAGTAGATATCTAATATATTGTGTTGTGTAAATCAAAACAAATACGGGAGTACCGGCTCAAGTTCCTAATTTGCCCTGTTGAGGGCCAGAGCTGGGTTCACCCTTATATATTTTTGTATCTTTGGCCAAAAATAATATTTGTGAGACCCAAGTTAAATTTGTAGCGTAATGTAGACATTGTAAACGATTAAGTTATATCTTTTAAAAATCTTTTGGAAAAGAAAATAGTAAATAACATTTAAAATAAAATTTGTTAACGATCTGGAACAATTGTAAAAAGCTTATCTTTCTAAAAATACTTATTTTGTATTTCTAGTTTACTAAATCATCGACATAGCAATACTTTTTTATGAACATTTTAAAGTTTGAAAAATAACTTGTAATATGTGTGGCTCTAAATTTATAATGCTAAATATGTAATAAATATTTTATATATGTATATATATTTTTTAGATATTCGTTTTTGTAATAATCGATTTCTAGATAATCGAAACTTTGGTTAACCTATGTAGTTATTAGCATTCTAGTCATTTCCACATTGTTTTCCATAACGCAATTATTTTGGCACGTACCTAAACAAACAGCTGATTTGTTATGTTGGCGTTGAGATTCTGTAAGGATGGTTACATATTTTGATCTGAAACTTTACCAATAAGCTTAGAAAATGGATGTGATCAGCTTATTAAGAAATATCAATGAAAAGTCGGAGGTGTTTGCTGTAAAAACATGGACGTCTCAATGGTCAGATAATTTCGAAGATAATCAAGTAAGTTTCCACTCCTGAAAAATTATTGATTTTTTATAATTTGAATCTTATGCAGCTATTCTTAATTGATGGACATTTTAATTCAGACTGTTTTATTTTTTTATTGTGTAGCTATTGATCGCTCGTTTGAAAATTAGTTTTTCTTTATGCGTTTACCATAGAACCTTGAATTTATTTTAATATTCGACCTACAAAATTTAAAATAGAGTAATCACATTTTCACAATTACTTTCATCTATTAAATTAAATCGTATAAAAACGCAAATACCAATGATTTTTTTTATATTTACATGATAAATTCTGGTTAACTGAGCTTTACTCGGCTTTTTTCCGAGTTTGTTATGTGAATATAAATCTCTTTCCATAGACATAATTTAGAAATAAATGTATGAATACAATATACGTATTTTCATACAAAATTAATAAAAATACCACATAATATTTTATGAATATATTGATTACAGGTAATCAATATCATGTAGTGTCATTTGTTGTTGAGAAAAATCAATATGGTAACAATACAACTGCCTTAAAATTACAGAAATAGCATTGAATCCAGCAACATTTATTATTTTTGATTTTCTTATTTTTTAATAACAAGCCTTTTGTCTAATTAAAAAAATTCATTGCAATTGTTAGGAATGTTGTGAGATAATTTCATAACCCTTCACCTCTCTTTCTAATATCAGAAGTTATGATATTATTATGACAAAAGATCATTATAATTACAGAACTTTAAAATTATTTTTCTAATTCAGTTATATTTAGCAGTTGCATTCATAAATAAAATTTATTGGAGATGAATCATAAACCATAAGCTTATTGTAGAAATTAGTTTGTGTCCAATATTCTCTTTTCAGACTAGATTTATGTAAATAAATATAATTGTCCATCGGCCATCAATTTGAATTATGCAGTTTTATGACCCTATAATTTTTTTTTATTTTCATTATTATTATCCATATCACTAAATTATCATACTCAAATCTCTCATAAACTCTCATTAACATTTTATTGAAGTATATCGAGCAGGATAGCATATCTTATATACATCAAAAAGTTTTACTTCAAGGTTATACAGGTATATGCATCCACTTTGCCATACCCAGATGAAGAAATGGAGAATAATTTTCACGTACACAAAAAACATTAAACATAATAAAACAAATTTGCACATAAGTGCAAAGAGGTTTCTTTGCAAGTATTCTCCACTTCGTCAAGGTTCTTCTTTTTTCTAAGCCATACATATTTTACCAGTCTACCACATAGTATTGAGAAGACATAATATATCTCTGGAATGAGAATGGGACAATTCGAAATTGATCAATCCAATGTGGCACGACTGCTTGATGTTTCTGAGAAGTAGTAACTCTTCATGGTGAACTTGTCTATAATCACCCTCATAAAAAATGGCTCTGAATAAGCCCCAATTGTTTTGCAAAAAATTTAATTCTCTTTATTGCTATATTTTTAATCATTCATTCAAAATCAAAATTCTTTTGCAAAACACAAGTCAAAAATTCAGAATTTACATCAAACATTTACAACACCAAATGAAATATATGTGGGTGCTGTCTGCAGCTGATATGTCCCAATCATAGATGTATTAATAGGCAAATATCCATAGCCTGGACAATATATGCTATTAAAGAAATGGTTGAATAAAATAATATTTCTAAAGCATTTGTAAAAATATGATCATTGAACAAAGCCAGATGTAAAGTGTGAAGATTTGTCTTGATTAAAAAAGTCATATTATTGAAATCAGAAAAGAAGAGATCATGAATATGTGTTAAAACCTATACACATTGATAAAAATGATTGATTATTATAATTCAACTGGTGTTTATCAAGTGAAACCGACCTGATATTGCAAATTAAACAATGCATATTGCCAGTCATAATTATGAATGCCAAATTATATGTTTTTTACTTGTTGTTTTTGTAAACAACCTCAGTTTCACCCAAAGTATGATGGATAGGTGTGACAAATATACTCAAGGATTCTCTGCAGTTAAAATTTGAAACAAAGAAATCTGCATAAGGACCATAGTAACTAGCCATCTAGTTGCGTACCTTACTAACTAATTAACTTTTGCTGCACCTATTTTACAAACTACTATAATTTTTTTTTTATTGAAACTAATTTTGTCAATATATAGTTAGTAATTTTCTCACAGAATACGTCACCATTAGAAGTAATACAAAATATTAAAAATAAATAAAATTAAAGTCTCAAATGATCAATCCACATACTTTGGTATGTGTAAATTAATGGATCGACTGAAGAGGATGGAGTCCATTCTCTCATAAATCATTCTCATGATCACATTTGTGCTATCCTGCACCTGTAACAACATCAAGGCAGTTTTTTTTTTACATAATTACATAAAAAATTATCTATATTAGCATCGGCAATCACACTTGATGTGCTGCAAAAGCTATAGACTTATCATGTATTATGACACTACACTATTTAAAAAAAAATGTGTACTTTGAAATATTGCCCAGTGGTATGGAACCCTTTGTGTGCGCCTCTGACTCGCATCTGACATTTTTTTTAAGCCATGAGTTTTAACATTATTTTAATAAATTTATTTATTAATTAACATTTAACAAATTTTTACATTATTTTTTATTAACATCAAAATAATGAGTATGATTACTTAAACTTATTGCCATTTAGATTTTAAAGAGCGGCTTATTAAATTTAATAGTAACATTCCGCTATTTAATTTGAATTACTATGGCGTAAAATAGTTTCAGAACAAGTTTTAGATGTGTGAAATATGCGCGCTATGGCCTTGTATAGCGCGCGTATTTCGTAATGAGATTACTAGAGGGGCACATGCAGAGATTTCACATTTTTTTTTAACTTCTGTGTGTGCAGTTGTATTCTATAACAAAATTATTTACTAATCAAATTGTAGATGGTAAGTTTAAAGAATAATGAACATCTTTATTTTGTTTGTGGTACCTAACAGTCTATCTACTGTAGCTAAAAGGCTGTTCATTCTATGAATATTAATAAAAATTAATGGTATATGCATGTTAGTAAAATGGTAATATTTCTTTGTTTATTTACTGATTCCTTGAGAACATTTCATAGGAGAATGCCCAATATACTGTGAGACAGAAGTCTACTCAATATTTCGTACATAAGTGTTCTTCCACTTGTACATAAATGCTCATTTTTAAAATCGTAAGTATTTTAGAAGATCAATAAAATATTATTAAAGCTTTCTTTCAAAATTATCTGTCTTAAGTATTTCTTTCTCTAAATTCTTTATTGTAGACGTATGTCTATTCTTGATTCACTCATTCATATATTCATAATAAAAAAATTGTAAAGAACTTTATTATAACCTTATTAAAAATAATTTTAAACTGTAAATATTGTTTTGAAAATATTCATAATTTCTTAAATTACCATGTTTTTAAAATCAAAGTTTGTAAGAATAAAAAAGAAAATGAATCCTTACAAGCTTGCTTAAATTTCATTTATTACTAATATTATATTCCGCTTGATGAGTTCAGTATGTTTTCCAACAGATTACACATGTGCATAAATTTTATTTAATTCTTATAAATGGTAATTATTTGTATTTTCTTTCTAGTTGCTGTGGTCGTTCCTTGGATGTCTCGTAGTCTCTCTTCTGTGTATTTTAGTATTTTATTATAGAAGATGGAGGGCGAAAGGTGAGATAAACACAAATTAGTAAAAATAGTCAAAGCAATATGATGGAATTGTAATAAATAACTTTGAAATCTGCACTAATGATTCCAAAGATATTTTCATATTAGTTTATCACAATTTTCGGAAATATATTCTGAGAATAGTTTATCACAATTTATAGTAGTTTCATTGAACTAATCATTTATCACTTACTATTTGTACATATATTTCACGATAGAATTAAATATCGCCGCGGTTGGTGCAAACGGAGAAGGCACTAAGAGGTTTCGGAAAAGGGATAAAATGTTGTTCTACGGTCGGCGGATGTTACGCAAAGTCAAATCCATATCGAACTCTGGACAGGGAAGGAAAAGGCGTGCAGTCATGCGATTTGCCAGAAAATTGCTGCAGTTGAAGAAGGATGCAGCTCCCGAACAACTTAAAGTAATTTTTTTTTAAATCATTTCTTTACTAATCACTTAATTTCTATAAATTCACATTGAAACTTATGAAATTACCAACATATTATTAATGATTTCTGTTAAAAAATAAACTCAACTTTTATTTCTTTTTCAACAGAAATCATTTATAGTTATATAATAACACAAAAGTTATTAATGTAGATAATCAAATTGTGTTTCTACAGTGTTACACGTTTGCCATCTGGATAAGTATTTTTTTAGTGTTGCACATGGGTTTGTATGCATTTTTTTATGTCATTGTATTGGTATATATAAAATTGGTATGTAAAAAAGGAAAAAAATTTGGCTATTATGTTATTGACAAAAATCATTGTCAGTTTTCTGCTTTAACTACATGTTTATAAGTTTCATACATATTTATTAATTATTATGAATAATCACTTATTACATTAAATATTGATTATATATAAATTTTAATATCATTCCAAAAAAAAAAAAAAAGCAACAGAATTATTTTTGCTGTTTTTCAATATTAAAATGACATCACTATTTATATCTTAAAACAACCTTGACTAGTGTTGTGTATGTATATAGTACACCAGAATATTGTCAATTGAATTATGAGAATTATAACTTCAAAGCACAACATTTTTTCATTAGAACAATAGAGACTGACCTTGAGTTTCATTACTGATTGTTGTACATTTTTTGTTCAATATCAATTTAGATTTATTCTGCACTAATTTGAAAATGGCTACTGAAAATAAATTAAGTATGATCAACTAAATACAGTAATTAAACTACCTACTTTAAACTGAAGTTCTTATTGTTAGCATTTTACTGATAATCATTATATCAAAGCTTCTATCAATTGTATTTTTTCCGTTTAATTTTCTTTCCTATAATTCTTACACATTTATTCTATATACTTATTCTGCAATAATTGTAATGCCATTTAATTATAAGCCAAGTAATCACGTTCTAAACTTTGTTTATAATTTATTTATAACTCCAGGTTTTAATTTTGACTCCAGGTTCTGGAGCCTCCTGCTGAATATTTAGAAGAAGATCTGACAAATGATGATCGTGTACCACCCGATGCTCTCTACATGTTGCATAGTATTAGGGTATTTGGCCACTTTGAGAAACCAGTCTTCCTCATGTTATGTAAACATACTGAAATATTGAACTTACCAGCTGGTTCCTTCTTGTTTAAAGTTGGTAAGGATTTTTAATTTCTTAAAAATGTTGTTTATTAATTGTGAAATAATGAGATAAATAGGAAAATGACACTAAACTAAAAATAGAAGAGGAACAATTTTGACGTTATTATAGAAAATGGTATCATTTGATTAAGGAATCTCCAATTTAAAATTGTGAATATCTTGAAATGTCAATATGCAGTCAGTTGCATATTAAAGTACAAAATTAGTTGTAGATTATAAATAATAAATAATATTTTTATTTTACAGTACTTTAGATTTGTATAGGTACGAAATAGGTATGATGAATTTTATGTTTTTTGTATTATAGCTTATATTTATAAATAGAAAATAATATTTTCTCATGGTTTGCTAATTTTCATATAAAGTAAAATCTCAGTTTCATATTTGACTTTGAATATAGCCCTTTAAATGAATTGAATAAATTGACTTGATCTGATCTTTAAAATTATTACATTCATTTTTTATTTTTCAAAAATATGTTAATGTGAAAAACCTTTTTACTAAAATAGCATTTATTGGCCATTGTAAATCAATTTGAATCTTAAACCAAACTTTTTATATGAAACCCACAAAGTATGATTGTATATAAGGTCGGGGAAAAAGTTTGTTCATACTTTATATACCAATTCAAGATAATTTTTCATATTTTTTTTTACATTTAATTATAATATTTATACCATTTTTTTTTTGACAACTTGTTGCCACTTTGTTGGTATTGACATAATCCTATTACCATAGAAACTTTGGGAGGTCTGATCAAAAAACTGCAACAAGTAGTTTTGACAGTTCTCATTTGATGTTAACTTAACACTACCTAAAGAATTCTGAAGAACCCACAACTGATGAAAATCTGAGGTTACAAGATCAGAGCTATATGGGGGATACATTAACACTTCCCAACCAAACTCAATGTTTGCTGAGTGGTTAAAGATGTGTGTGGTCTGGCATTATCATGGTGATAAACCACACCCTTTATGTTGATCATTGCGACCGTTTTTTCTCTACATCTTGCTCGAGTCTCATCAGTGGAGATCTGAATTGATAGTTTTGCTCGGCATTAAGAGCTCATAAGGAATTCTTCAATTCCATCACACACATAACATCAACATATTGCTAGTTAATCCAGGTTTCGCTATAATATTTGAAGCTTGTTTGCCTTTTGGCCATGATCTTTTGCACATTCTTGTCATACATAATACATTTTTCATCACTAGTGATCAATATTTTCAAAAACGGTTCGGTTTCATTACGTTTTAGTAGAGAATCTCAAATAAGTACGAGGGCTGCTATTTATGTCTTTGAAATATCAAAAGAAACAAACATCTATCATTTAATAAGGTTTTATTGTTTTCAAAATATTAACCATGATGATCGATGCACTTTTGCATATACTAAAAGCAATTTTGTAGTACTTTTTCCATTCTGATTGAGGTATCTCCAAAACGTGCATTTTGAATGCATCAGCATCCTCTTCACGGCTCAAAAAACGTTAACCACATAATTTATTCTTCATGGTTGGGAATAAATAGAAATCCTTAGGTATCAAATCGAGGCTGTACAGCGGATGATCCGTCAGTTCGATCTTTTGACCTTCCAAAAGCCGAATTGTTTCGTCCTATGTGTGACAGCTAGCATTGTCATGATGAAAAATTATTCTGCATTGTCTGTTCTTTATTATTTGTTCAAAGACTTCTGACAAACAAATGGTCATGTACAACTCCGAATTAACTGTTTTACGTTTCCCTAGTGGCACTACAACCACATGTCCATTTATACCAAAAAAACAGACAACTATTTGCTGCAAAGTGCTTTTGGGACGAATCACTTTTGTTGGGTTCAGCTCATCTCTGAACACCCACACCGTTGATTGTTGTTTAGTTTCAGGGTCATATGCATAGATCCAAGACCAACTGTGTGTATATATTATAAACAGCTTTTGATTTGATGCGTCATGATTGTATTTTTTTATTACTTTTTTGTATCCATGACACAAGCCTGTTTTTGATCAATACTCAAGTTGTGCGGAATCCAACATGAACAAATATTTTTTACACTCAAATTTTTGTATAGTATCTTATACGTGGTCGTCGTGCTTATGCCCAGGGACGCCGTTATCTCGCGATATGTACCATGACGATCGTTCATTATTAGTACCCGCACAGCATCGATATTTTGTGGTACAACTGATTTGGGGTGACCTTCTTTAATTTCGTCCGTGAGCAGAGACCGCCCACGATAAAACTCACTAAACCAGCGGTACGCAGTGGTTTTCGATGGTGCTTCATTCTCAAAAGTCGAAGTAAGTTGGTCGATGCACTGTTTTTGAGTTAGCCCACGTCGAAAATCGTAATAAATTAGCGTACGAAAATTTGCATGACTTAAATCCATGGTGATAAAGACACGCAATTTTCAAAATGACTCCACAATTGTAAAACAATTGACATTTACATGAAATAAATTATATTCTACAAATTCAAATTCAAAATATCTTAATTTCATAGGTTACAAAATAACTCTTGAAATACGTCATATTTTTTTGCGAATTTACACTTTATTGCTCGTTCGGAAGGCAGTTTTCCCTCAAGAAGAACGAGCAAGAAACTTAAGGGTAGCTCTTTTCTAATTTGCACATACATAGCCAAAACAAATACGGAACTAAGCGGAACTACAGCCAAGGAGTTCTATTTTAAAATGATGTAATTACTTTTTAAATATTGTTCTGTATATGGCCAGTTCCAAATAAATAGCAGCCCTCGTATTGGATTTATTTCAGTGAGGTCATGTGGGACCCAAGTATCGAGTTTTCTTATATATACAGCTTTTTACAAATGGGTCAAAACTGTTTTGTAGTCAATTCCCAGTTCTTCAGCTATGTCATAATAACTGACATGCCGATCTTCCTCTACTTTTTCCAAATTGGCATTGACTTCATCCATAATAGGTCGACTAGAGCGAGATTTATCTTTAACATCAAAATTACTGGACTGAAAATGCATGCACCAGTTTTGTGTTAGTATTACCGACACTGCATTCGGTCCATAAACGTCACAAATTTTTGTCGCGGCTTGTGTCGCTTTTTTCCATTTTTTGTAACAAAATTTCAAAATGTACCAAATTTTAATGTTAGATTCATTTATGTTGGTCAACAGAAAAGCAATAGAAAAATTGCAGGACACCGTTTTTACTGTTTGTTTTTCTTTTTTTAAAATGACATCTATTTATATAGTATCATATTTATATAGAATAGTATCAAAACTAGCCAGATCTAAACAGTGTCACCAAAGATAATTTCACTGCATCTTTTTACTTACAAAATACAAAAAAACTTTTTCCAGACCTAATATTTTAAAACTGTGATTTTCTTTATTAACATTTGTTGAAATAAGTTTAAAAATAGGACTATTTTAAATTGTCTCTTGTCTCCTTTAAATTTTTATGCCACTTATTTATTTATTTTTTGTTATTGGATGTTCCTGACTGAAAAATTAATTTAACTCCAGAATTATTTTAAGGTGATTCTTTGTTTCTCCAACATAATTTATAAGGAAATCATCACTTTATCACTTTAATGTTTTATGCAGTATTTTCCAATACTAAATTAATGAATTCCAATACCTACTTTAATAATTACTTCTTTTGTCACACTCAATAGTTTTGTGTTATGATATCATCTCTGAGATTAATTTCATAGCTTTTAGGTATATTTAAAGAAGATAGGAATTTTTTAGATTATTTATGATTAACCAATTTGTGGATGTGACTTGTGTTTTTGTTACAATTTTGTGCTTTATTTATCCACAGGTGAAACCGATGAAAATGTGTATGTAGTCCAAAATGGTCGTGTGAATGTATACATTACAAACCAAGATGGGAGCAGTCTCTCGTTGAAAGTGGTGCGGGCCGGAGAAAGCGTCACTTCACTTCTCAGTTTTACTGATGTCCTGACTGTAAGTATATTGTCAACGTTCATATGAAACTACGTTAGAATAAGTACTTAAAGTGATTTCCTATTTGATTATATATAAAAAAGATAGTTTAAAACAAATCACAATATCAAAGAATCAATTCAGGAGGATCAATTGAGGAGTTACTAATTCCTTTATCAATACTAGTCAATCTGTATAGAATTAGATGTCAATATTTGTAAGTTTATCATAAATTGTATTACTAAAAGTACATTATTGAAAACTAGTTATAAATAAATAAATTTTTGCTCCTATATAGGGCCACTCTCAACCATATAAGACTGTGAATGCCAAAGCTTTAGAAGATTCTCAAGTCATAAAGCTGCCGATGAGGGCTTTCCAAGAAGTATTCAAAGAGTATCCAGACATATTTGTGAGAGTTATTCAGGTAATTATTGAACAGTGAAAAATTCAAATTATTTTTCTATATTTTATTCACATCCAGATATGAATTAATCTGTAGTTATATGGATTAATTCACATAATAGGTTAATTTACAAAAATGTCATATTTTTTTTTTGATTAATAAACAATGAAACCATTATTGAGTTGGGTCGTTTTGTTACTTATTGCACTTTATCAAACACTGGAAAGCAATTTAATAAAAAAACAATTACACATGTTTTATTAAATATAATCAAACTATCAATTTTTTTTTTAAAACCAACCTCAACATGTAAAACTGCTTGTCGACATATTAAAAGATATACATATAAACTCTTTTCATAAATTACAATCTTCAAATTATTTAATATGTGTTGATGGTTGATATGAAAACTTATACGAGATTACAAAATTTTCTTATCAAGTAACATGCTCCCTACAATCCGTTAATTTTGTGTGACAAATAAATGTCACACGTGAATATGTGAAGTTTTCCTTGTCTTAATATTTTTACTATTCTATAGAAAAGAGCATGTTTGCTTCAATTTGTTTTTTTATTTAATTATTATGATAACAAGGTAAATATTAAAATTAATGTAATCAAATATGCAAACTTATGTAATTATTTTCTTTGTATTAAAACATTTGTTATTTAATTTCAGATAATTATGGTACGACTCCAAAGAGTGACATTCACAGCACTTCATCAGTATTTAGGTTTAAGTGCTGAATTAGTTAATCCGGTAAGTAATTATAGTCAAAATTTTTTTTTTACAATTATTGAGTCTTGCCTTTGTAGTTATGATATTATATGATAATTGACATCTCAGTCAATACAATGTGTATATGATCTATGTTCATATTACATCAAGGGTGTTCAGATACTGGAACAATACCAGTATGAGTAAGAGTCGCACTTGTGCTTATATTTATTATAGGGCAGAGAAAAACGTCGTCCAGCCACGGTGATGTCATCGCCGGGGAAAGGTTCCAAAGCGGTAGTTGTTGAGAACTTCTCCACACAACAGTCTCCTCATCATGTCGAAAGAAATGACAAGCCAAGTGGTGAAATACAGGTACCTCAAGTCTTCCTTCTCTGTCTATTTTAGTTTGGTTGTACTGTCAAATATAATTAAACATAATATAGTACTTATTATGAATAAAGGCGGAATAAAAGCTATTTTAAACGTTTTGATGTTAAGAATATTTTAAAATATGTAGTGCTTAAAATGAATGAAGGTTTCCTTTGACTTGTGCATGAAAAGATTTTTGAATGATAAAAATAAATATAAAACTTATATTAATTATAGTATAAATTAGTTAGAAAATAGTCAGATTTTGACATTTATTTTGATTTTGATGAACACCAAAAGTTTATTTCATGAAAACTAACAATTTAAAAAAATGATTCTTGGTTATAATGTACAATACTTGATGTTGTGATTTATATGATATGTACAACTAACTTTATGACCTGTATATTACTGAACGATTAATCGCATGCTGCATGGCTCAGGAGCAGAGCCAACCGCCCTCTTCCCCTATCAACATTCAAGGACGAAGACCTCGTCCTGATATGGTGCCGGATATTACTTCCAACACATCACAGGTATTCACAAGTAATTTTGATCACTGATTTGTACTATTTTTATCACGCTTTTATTAGCTTCACTTACATGTTTGTGAGTTTGTGGGATTGTTTGTTTGTAACCTACTCCTTTGGACTTGATTTTGTCCCACTTTAAACTGACAGATTTAACTTAAACTTTGCACACTTATCAATAATCGGTGACAGTACAATAATTTGATAAGTTTATTTCATTATCCTGATCAGGATTGCCAGGATCGAATAATTTCGTCATGTATCGTCTGCGTGAAAGCAAATGGCTTATTACTGTTACTAAGTTCTATTACTGTTTTGTAAGAGAATTTAGTAACAGTAATAAGCATTATTATTAATAAAACTATTATTGTATTGTTAAAAATTACAAATCTTTAACAATCAATCGAAGTAAAAAGTGAAACATAAATATAGTTTAAAAAAAAGTAAAAAACACGCTTTTAAAGCACATCAAACTAAAAAGTGAAAAATAATTCTTAATATAAGCTGAAAAAAATAATGAACAATGATGAAAAATACTAGTATTATTGTGGAAAATTGTTATATAGAAATATACTAGTATTATTGTAGAATATTGTTATAAAACTATATTTTTAATTATCTGAACAATATAATGTTTCCTTGTCATGAATTCTTAAGTTGTTAAAGTTGACAAAAGCATATTCAAATTATGTGATATAAATTTATCCAAACATGTAATTTTTATATCAGGGAACAGAATCAGAGGAATCCATTAAAAAATCTTTTGCATATTCATATGTTCAAGATTAGGGTGAAGATTTGGTTCAAGATATGGTGGCCATCAAAAAAATTAATGGAGGATGTCTAGATCACTATAGTCATTTTTAGTTTTTGGATTTGCATATATTTTGATGCCATTTTCACTATTGTATTGTGTGAAGTGTTAATTCGCGGAAATCCATAGCAGACGCTTGCCTGCAACATGCATTAATATGCAGCATGCAACCCACCGATGACCCTCGAATCTGCCTCTCCACTATGAATCTCTATTCAAAGAATTGAATATTCATTCGAGAGGATTGACAGATATCGAACGCATAAGCTAGTGTTAATTTTATTTTTTATAATTACCTTAGTCCGCTAATCGTTATAATGATAATTTCTAAGTACGCTTCATGTCAGCCAGGCACAACTTCAGGAAATTGCTGACAGTCTCATCCACCAGAGGGTGTAAGGAGTGTTAAAAACAACCGACACAACCTCGTTAGGTGAACCATTGTCATGAAATGTTGCATGTCATCATTGTCATCATTTCATGACAGCGGTTCACTTAACGAGGTTGTGTCAGTCATGCAATGTTGCATGTCATAATTGTCATCATTTCATGACAGCGGTTCACTTAACGAGGTTGTGTCGGTTGTTTTTAACACTCCTTACATCCTCTGGTTGATGTGACTTTCGGCAATTACCTGAGGATGTGCCTGGTTGGCATGAAGCGTACTTAGAAATTATCATTATAACGATTAGAGGACTAAACTAATTATAAAAAATAAAATTAATACTTGCTTAGGTGTTTGATATCTGTCAATCCTCTCGAATCAATATTCAATTCTTTGAATAGAGATTCATAGTGGAGAGGCACATTCGAGGGTCAGCGGTGGGTTGCATGCTGCATGTTAATGCATGTTGCAGACAAGCATCGGCCATTTTCACTATTTTCTTGATAAATTTCCCTGGTCGGAACTGCTCAACCGATAAATTGCGTGTCTGTAGTGATTTGAACTTCCTATATTAACCCATTCTATCACCAAATCACACCAGGATAGATTACAAATGTTTCCGAACAATCTTGAATATGTCATTTTCATATATATATATATATATATATAAGGTTGGCATAACCTTTGAAGCATTTGTTAAAAGATTTAAAACATTTATCTGATGTAGTCTCCCAGGATATATATCCTGATTTAGATGTGCTGTCATAAATTCTTTCAAACTATTGCAAACTATGCATAATAAGCATTTTCCCAGCAGCCACCTGATGTGCAGCCTACAACTTCATCCATTCAAAGAAATAAAGAAGGTTCATTTAAAAAATATGGTGCTATCAATGAGAATCTTGATGAACAGGTAATAAAAAAGTACATATCTTTATTTATTTACAATGCTTAATGAATGTCAATGAAATTATAAATTTTGCAAAATTATGCAATCTTTTCATGTTTTAAGCAGCAAATTATGTGCTTACTTTAAGAAAAAAAGGTTCCTTGTTTTTTATAAATTTTTGTAAATTGAATATTATAAATACGCATTTATCTTATAAAAACAAGTTAAATATTATATTATTCATCATTAATTATGTTTTCAGGCTCTAATAAAGATAGCTACTGAAGCTTTTGTGAAAGAACTTGGGTTGGAGAATGATGAACTTCTTCAAGGTTGTGTACAAGTTCGAGACTTATCTGCTGGTACTTATATCATGAAAGAGGAAAGCCATAAGGTGAGACCAAAAAAAAAAACATTTGTGAATTTACTTTGCAAAATCTTTAACATTTACTATAGAATAATAAACAAATAACCAATTTAAGTAAAAATGGCAGGTGTAGTTTACTTAATGTATTACTGATTGTAGTTCCTACATGAAAAATATCTGCATTTGCTTTATTTGTAACACTTAAAAGATAATTAGCTAGGTTTAGAGTTCAAGTATTGAAGTCAATGAATTTGATTAAAAGTGACTTCAATGTATGACAAGCGAGCAAATTACAGATTCATTCTTTTGTAATTTTTGTATTAATGTTATAGTGTTATACTCGTTTTTTGTATATCAGTACAACCGTTTAGAAAAATATGGCCATGAACAATAATTGCTTCTTCCAATCTTTTGCATCTATGTATGACTTACCTGTAGTACATAGCATTGTATTTATTATTGTATTGTATCTAGTATTATATTGTAGTACATAGGTGTTGTTTTATTGTATTTCCTATAAAACTGTTTGCTTATTTATTTATACATGTTTATTTTTCCCAAAAAGCTTTATTACACTGCTAGCAGAGGTGAACTTGAAATTAAACAGGTACCTGAAAAGATTGGATAGCGAGTGTAATATTCAATGCTAATGATTTTTTTTTTTGCCTAAATTTCCTTATTGTTAATCCTACTAAGATTATAAAATTATTATGTTTGGAGTTTGTCATTGTGTGTACATTAACATTACTTACT
This sequence comes from Eumeta japonica, assembly GCA_005406025.1. Taxonomy (NCBI): domain Eukaryota; kingdom Metazoa; phylum Arthropoda; class Insecta; order Lepidoptera; family Psychidae; genus Eumeta; species Eumeta japonica. The sequence continues at coordinate 39,864 of BGZK01001372.1, forward strand.
TTATAATTGATGTCACTTTTACAAGTTTTCACAAAAGAAAACATTTATTAACAACTAACTACCCAAAAACTTTTTCATTTCAAAAAAGAATAAAATCTAAAATGTATGTTAAAATTCAGTATTTTCCAAATATTGAAAAAGCATAAATAGTTCTCGACATATGCAACAGTTTTTATGTGATAACTGTGAATTCTATATGCTACATAAGTACTATCTACACAAAGAATTTTTTTTTTTTTTAATAATAATATGCATTTAAATACCCAATATAATCATTTTATGCCATCATTACTTACATAGTAGAGCAGAACATTGAATGGATTTCAAATTAGGTCTTACTTTGTAATAAATAATTGCATTCGTTACACAACATAAGGTCTAAGTATATGGACTTTGGAGTGCTATAGATAAAAGATTATTTTTTTTTATATAAATTTGTGAACACTCCTTTTAAATGGGTTACCTTTTCAGACAATTCAAGCTCTTATGATCTAGATTTAAAAAAAATTAAATAAATCTGTTATTATTTATAATCTCTATCATTTATAATTTTAATTATATTATTGCTTTGACATAATTTGTAATATAATTTTCAAGTATGGTTATTATTTTAATTGTTTAATTAATATTACTTTATTCCACTTTCATAATTATGATTTAAATGTTTATGTAATATTCAGTTAAAAAGTGAAGAATTTACTATGTAATTTTTTTTTATTAAATTAAAGAATTCCAGGTAATTCATCACATTTTCCACACTTTTTGTAACTTTTTTGTTTTTAAAGTTATCTTATAATTTGCACAGGATGTAGCGCTGGTATATCTTCTTTCTGGGGCATTAATGGTATCCCAACGGATGGCCGAAGGTGAAGGGGAAGTCCACATGTTCACTGCTTACCCAGGTAAAAAGGCTCCATATGTGTGTTAATGTCTAAACATTTAAAGTGACACACGCTTTCTTATAAAGTACACTGGAAAATCTAAATAGGGCGTGCGATGTCAGAAGAAAAATGCAAATGTTTCTGTATGCGCGTGGATAATCTAATCTATAAATTTCGCCATGTGCTTTTTTAGTACACACGAGAATTCCAGTGGCCCACTCCTCCATCAGATATCCTGTTCCTATCCAAAAGGCCAGTTACGCACTAGTGACTCCTCTAGGGTTCCAGGTGTATATGGGCGGCGGTGACCACTTACTCTGTGGTGGCTTTCATGCTCGTTTGCCTTTCAAAAATGCTGTACAAAAAAATAAAAACATGTGGCAATACATCATATTACTATAATCCTGTTGATTTTCCACAATACTTTACTATTATCCATATTGATATTATAAACGCAAAACTGTCTGTTAATTTATCTTGGCTAACCTGCTACATTAACTTTGATAGAATTTGGTATGGAGACAACTTGAACTCTGGGAAAATTATATACTAGTTTTTAATTGTCTGTTTATCCATGGTCTGTATATCTTTTTATAATTAAAAATAGTTAAACTCTATTTGACGTTTGTCATACTGATACAATACATTGTTGCATAAAATGGAAGTTACTGTCTGCTAAGAAGGATCTGTCAAGATCTGTATAGGAAATGCGGTCATGATCAGGTTCTGTATTGAAGTTGTAATCTGTATCTCAATCTCTGTCCACGTGGATCGAGATGCAGGTAAAAGCTAGTAATTTTATTTTCCATTACTGTAACAGTAACAGCTTTAATTTGATTTATTTTGAAAAAATCCCCACATTTCATATTCATTAAAAAAAATGGAATAGTGAAAGCTTTGATAGTGAAAGATATAAATAAATATAAAAATTAAGGGGGTTTCTATTTTGAAATTTGATGATGTCAAATATGTATATATCATTTATCAGGTGAAGTTGAAGGTGGATTGGCAGTACTGACTGGAGAACCAAGTTTCTTTTCGATAAGAGCTAAGCATTTCTCTAGAATTGGACTTCTTTCAAAGACTAGTGTTTACAGGTATTTATGAATTACAATTTATATACATTAATTTCACACTATGTGAAATTAAATATCATTAGAATATAATTTTACATTATATCTACTTTCAGAACTTCACATTTTCTTCCTCAAACAATACACATTTTAATATTTTTGTATTTACAGTATAATGCGTGAAAAACCAAGTGTGGTGCTACATATAGCTAACACGGTCGTTAGAAGATTGTCCCCTTTTGTGAGACAAGTAGACTTTGCTTTAGATTGGGTATGTTATTATGTTACAATTTTGAATAATTATCTTCTTAATATTCATTAAAAATTATATTGTTACTTTTATAATATCTTATAATAATTATCACATTATCTTCAAGGATTGTACAGTATTTTTAAATAGTTTTTCAGAGCTCTGTTTATTAGACGATTACTTTTTGCATCAGGTATTTATAGAATCTGGCAGAGCAGTATACCGTCAAGATGAAGAATCGGGGTCAACTTTCATAGTTCTCAGTGGTCGGTTGCGTTCAGTCATCACCCATCCGAATGGGAAGAAGGAACTGGTAGGAGAATACGGCAAAGGAGATTTAGTTGGTATTGTAAGTATATGATTTAATGATAAGTATTATAATAGATATTGTTATAAAACCCTAAGTTTCGTTTTGTTCAATTTTTTATTGATGCTAATAAAATAGGATCTGTATCACTATAAGAATTGATTGCAATAATTTTCAATATAGGTTATTTTTCAGAAAGAAATTACATGAATAGTATGGGGACAAATTCATTAAAAAAAATAATAAATATACTATAGTTTTGAATTACATCAAAATAAAATCTTAATGACATTAAGCATCCTTATTCTAATTATATTTGGTTAGTCTCAACTTATGGATATAAAATAAAAAATATGTATAATATTTCAATAATCTTGGCAGATTATTGTATAGTTTTATGTCCCTATTAGTCATTTTATTAAATAAATTTCTTTTTGATCGCACATTTGAATTATCAGTCTTTTTACTTGCAGGTGGAAATGGTAACACAAACTCGTCGGAGTACCACAGTAATGGCCGTACGCGACTCTGAATTGGCGAAGTTGCCCGAAGGCCTTTTCAACGCGATAAAACTTCGATTCCCAGTCGTAGTCACGCGACTTATTAATCTACTTGGTCATAGGATATTGGGTAAGGCGATACCTGATACATGTTATGTTTGTCGTTAATTATGTGATGAGAGATATGTTTTTTAAATTGCACTTTCATTAGTTTCATAATTAACATACTGCAAACTTGCACAAACCTATCCATTACCGTTCCCTTTATAGAGGTGTACGATGACAGTTTGCACCTTATTTATTACATTATATAGTCATAAGGTAGTTTATAGCTTTTCCAGTGATTATTGAAGACTTGGTATGGTAGACATGCCATTATACCAATACCAACCGACAGTATTTCTAAAAAAAACCATGTCATATCGGGCAGCTTTCGCTTTCATACGTTTTGTTTCTTTAATATTTTTTCCATACTAATTTTGTTTCAACATGATATTTCGTTTCATACTTAGGTCTATCAGTTGCATCATATTCATTATCATTCGTCATATTGTTGTCATCTGCAATTTTATTATATGTAACATGAAAAAATACTTTCAAAAGTCTAGAGTTGAACTTACAAATAAAAATAAAAGTAAACAAGAAAAAATATAATACTTTTAATCTAGACTTCTATTTTTTTTTTACTTAATATGTATGTACAATGTACATATATATTAAAAAAAAGAAAAGCTTTCAGCATTTTTGCCCCACACGCGTATGTTCCGTTTTTTTTTCTCTATATGTAAGATTTAGTCGATAAAGTAAAAATTTGAATATAATTTCCGTCATCCAGGCTCCTGGCAGAAACCCACAAGCGGCCTGGCCGGTGCGGCGGCGCTCGAGTCCCGGCCGTCTCAGCACAACTTTTCGACCGTGGCCGTGGTGCCAGTCAGTGACGATGTACCTTTGACTGCCTTCACCTACGAGCTATATCATTCACTCTGCGCCATAGGTGAGTGGGATTATCCAATATTAATTTGTTATTTTGTTCACCGGAATGTAAAATATGTGACAATCGGTTTATTTAATGTAATACTATAGATTGATAATAATATATTAATAATAAAATACCATTAGAAAAGGTGAATATTATTCATCATATGCCTGCATATGATACGAGAGTGATTTTGTTAATTTTGTGTCTATTAAAAATTATGAGTAAAAAATAATTTCAGACAATTTTGCTAAAGAATTATTGATCTAATTTCCTACACCCACTTGTTAAATGTCGGATGTTTTCGATGAGTAACATGATCCGTTTCATGAGCAGGCTTGTCGACTCTCAGCTATCTCGATAAGACATCAAAGATTTTTCTTTGATGACTTACCTTTTTTTTGACTGTTTTTTGATTCAATTTTTTGCAATCAAATCTAGTCGGCTTGAATATTTTGTCAACATATATGATGTTTTTTAGGATCAGTCAACTATAAGTACCTGGGCAAATGATCTATTCTCGACATATTTCGAGTTTGCCATGGAAAAATTATAACTTCCTATGAGAAGTTATTTATGGTCGTTTATAACAATAAATATTTAAATACATAACATATGTAGTGCCATCTCTAGTTTATGTCATGTAGTGCCTAACTACCTCAACAATATAATGATGTAAAAATGTAACTAACTACCTCAAAATTGTACTAAATGGCACTAAATAAATCAACATTTGAAATTTTTTTATGTCGTTTTTCTTAACTAGCCTTGATAGCCGAGATATTATATATATATATATTAAAGAAATAAGATTATAATTAGCTGTGATGCTAAAGGAAAACATTGTGAACTTTCAGAACTTTCAAAAACGTGTGAAGTTCTCAACATGCGCATTAATCCAATGACTGATAGTTTAATATTCTCTTTGCAGTATTAGCAGTTGAATGTCATATGGATTACAATCTGTATATATTTCAGCATACTTTGATTACAGGTCCAACTGTTCGGCTTACATCTGACGTGATAAGGAAACTATTGGGCTTAACTATCATGGATCCTAACAATGAATACCGCCTTAGCTCCTGGTTAGCACAACAGGAAGATAAACACAAGGTGAAATTAATTAAACTCATTCTTGAATGATTAGAAATTTTTGAAAGACAAGTTTTTTTTTTATTTCAACAACAATGGAGATATAGCTAATTGGCTAAGATTAAACTCATTGTATAGATTAAGATCATTGTGAAATAACAGTTTGTAATTCTCATAAAATTTAAATAGTAATTGTAGTATATAAACTTTATTTACATAAGAATTACTACAAAGATGTTCTTTCACTCATGTGTTTTATGAATAAAAATGCATTACACAAAATTGTATGCAAACAATGTTTCAGGTGGCCTTATATCAATGTGATTCGAGTCTCACACAATGGACGCAGCGATGCATACGCCAGGCCGACTGCATTCTCATAGTTGCATTGGGAGACAAACAGCCGAGTATTGGAAAAGTAAATAGTTTATATCATATATTGTTATCATCACATTCTAAATGTCATTTATCTTTGTAATGAAATAACTTGGATTACACAATATTATAGAAAACTAACTTTTAATATAGCATAATATTAATGCAATATCCAAATTTGTATATCGAATTTTAGCTTTTCACTGGCGGCTTAGCCATATGGACATAAAATATGTTTCTTCATCTTTTGTATTTATATCTTACTGTTAATTTCAGTTTCCTTACCGCTTCGATTCTAATCTAGGTTTTAACTTGATTTCAACCCAGCCCATTTTTAGAATAGTCCTGTTTCGATTTTGGCTTTTAATTTTGCTCTCTGTCCCTCTTTCAATTTCGATACTACAACCGAGCACGGTTCCAATTTGCAAGAAGCAGGGGCAAATGATAGTATAAAAATAAGATATAGATATAATGTTGAGGGATAGTTATAGCTTTATATGAGTGAAAAAATTTTTTAGAACGAGTGTAGTAGTTCGTATTAATAGTATAAACACATGGCCAAAGTCTAGAACAAATGTAGATAATAATGCATGCACTTATTCAAATGCTATGTTATATCAAAATATCAGTTCATCTGAACAACTGTTTTCCGAGTTTTAGAACCACATGTATATGGAAGTTGAATTTATACATGTAAGATTAAACACTAAGTATTTATAAACGAAAAGTAAAAACACGAAAGGATAAAATATTTGTAATCTTAGCATCTCGACAGCACAAACTAATTTTCATCAAAGGTGCTGTTTTTTCATCTTTTTAACTTTGCATATTTTCTTTGACAGATAGAAAAGGAGATAGAACGTCTAGCTATTCGTACACAAAAGGAACTGGTGCTCCTGCACCGGGAGGGCGCTGCTAATCCTCAGGGCACCGTTCACTGGCTCAACATGAGGTCCTGGGTCAGTCAACACCATCACGTGAGATGTCCTCATCGGATGTTCACAAGAAAAAGCCAATATAGAATTGTACGTACACATAGCTTAATTTTTTTTAGGACAGCTATCAGTTTAGGTAAAGTAATGTAATAATCTACCAATGCTAGGGTTCGAGGATTGAGAAATAGTGTATTAATAAAAAATAAAGTAAGTAAAAAGTGTGGGTCTACCTTTACTGTGACATAGAAATGCACTACAGAACTACCAACAATATTTTAGAATGACTTGTTTAGGACATTTTTTTTTAATGTAAATATGTTATAAATATGCTTTATTATGAAAAAAAGGTTTTAAAAAAAAATGTCACATTTGACATATACAAAGAAATATCTAATATTATCTACAATATTCTGAGCAATCAACATTCATAGATAAAGTAAATCATGTCCACATGTTACATATAAACAAACGGAGTTCTATTATGTTATTTATTTGTTCGGCGGTTTATTCTGCCCTTTTATTATTTCGTTTATAAGCATAGTTTGCAATAATAATGTTGCCTTATATTGAGAGTTACCCGTGTGTTGTTACCTATGCTTTTAAAAATATGATAAGAAATTCAGTTTATTCAAAGCCAACAAAACACAATGTTTAGTGATAGTTTCAATTTTTTCTGTAATTTTGTATAAATTGTGCAAAAACAACTAATACTGTACCATTTCGACTATAATTTTGGCATATTTTGGCTTAGTGATTTTTTGTATAAAAGCATTAAACACATACATTTTAAGCAATACTTAATCTAAAAATAGATAACGATGTCGTCATTGACATATTATTATTATTATTTGTCTTTGCTCGCTTGTCATCATATGTTAATCATGTTTATTCCCATTATTCGTATATTTTGTCTCAACAAAATTTGTAATCAATAGAATTCATATCTGTTATTTTGATTAAAATATGCACATGTTATATAAATGTCTTTTGTGCTTTTTCTTCTTATTAAAATATAATATTATCCATGCAACTAAAGAAAACAAAATATAAATAATGGCAGCATTCATACCATCCCTTTCTCCAACTGTGGCTTTAATATTATAATAAATATTTAATGTCCATCATTTACTTCATGTAATTTTAATAGAACCTAATAAAATTAGAACAAATTGATTGAGAGTATATTTAAATTTTATGTGTATTAAATGTAATTTTTTATATTGAACGATCTTGCTGTCAATCCCAATCTCGTTTCACTTTCAATTATGGACCCAGTACTGTTTTTAATTTAGATCCTTTGTCACGCTCTAGATTTAAATCGTGATCCACACACGACCTTGTCTCGTCCTCAATTTCGGTCCAGGTCCCGGATCTCGCCTCTGCTCCCCATCCCTCTTTCAATTCTGATGTCGCTACTGGTCATGGTTTGTATATAACCGAGGCAAATCCTAATATGAAAATAAAATGTGAACTATATTATTTGGGGGCAGTGTAACTTTCTATTGGTGAAAGAATTTTCAGATTCAGAGTAATAGTTCGGTTGAATAGTAGAAATATGCAGCGAAGTTGGGGACAATTACTAGGAAGTTAAATAAAAATATGCATGTTTTCAAATGCATTGTAGTATCTAAATTTGAATTCCTTCGACCGGTTACTTTTCCACTTTACAATCTTGTATATACTAACACCCATTTTTATATAAAGAGGTTTAAATTTACTATTAGATAGTTATAACAAGGTTTATTGTAGATTTTCTATCCTGATTGTAAATGTATTTAAGAATCTAAATATTTTTTTTCAATCCCACAAGAAAAATATAAAATAATAGTTTCTACACCATAAATAATTCATGTTTATCTGATCTACCAACTAACCAGACCAGTTCAATAACATTTGTTCTTCAGATGATAATAGGGTGCTCTGAATAAAACAGGTTCCAGATTAGATTTTAGCCAGTCGGATTCAAGACAACTAGTTTATGGACTTTTTTTGGTGTAGTCACTTGAACCATATATAAGTTGCACGCCTGGTTTGTTATCATGTTAATTTTTCAGAGACATCAAACTCCTTTTTGAGATTGGTGCAATTAGTATATCGTCTCTAGACGTTTGCCTGTAACATGCATTAACATGTAGCATGTAACTCACTATTAATCCTCAAATCTGTTCTTCTACTGTAAATCCCTATTTAGTAAATTGAATATGGATTTGAGAGGATTGACAGATATCAAACACCCTAAGCAAGTGTTAGTATTTTATTTTGTTTACATAGAAATAATAGCAATAACTATTTAGTAGACTAAGATAAATAAAATATTAACACTTGTTTAGGTGTTCGATATCTGTCAACCCTCTTGAATCAATATTAAATTTATTGAATAGGGATTCGTAATAGAAGAATAGATTAGAGGGTCAGCAGTAGGTTGCATGCTTTATGTTAATGCATGTTGCAGGCAAGTGTCTAATTATGGACTTCCACAAATCAACACCCCACATAATAGAGTATATCGTCTCTAATATCGACCCATATTTTGTTATGTTGTGCTGTATATTCTTATCTCGTGAATGTATTGATGTATTAGAAGACCTGATAGATGAGAATCGCAATTTTCTATTACAAGGATGATAGAAAATTCTGTATGGTATTTATCTCCAGAGCGAGTTGTACAGCAAAGTGCTGATGTCCGAAGCGAACGTTCATTCGGATTTCTCGCGACTTGCGAGATGGCTGACCGGCACTTCCGTGGGGCTCGTACTGGGCGGCGGGGGCGCAAGAGGCGCCGCCCATGTCGGCATGATCAAAGCCATCCAGGTAATGAATTACGTAATAACACCATCAATCGTAACGTTTTCTTTAAATTGATATCCGAAAATATTTATTAATACATACCGTTAAACAAGTGAAACAATTGGGACAAATTGTTTGTTGCATTTAATGAGAAATGTATAATCATATTGTATGTCCAAATATGATCTTTTTGCACTGTAAAATTGATACTAATATAAGAAAGATGTAAATGATAAAAACACCCTTTGTAGAATAAAGATAATTCAATACGTAATTGTTATTAAATATCATAATGTACTATGATTGCATACTTAAGGTTTATTTTGCAAGTCCTTAAAAATTATTTTTATCTGTTAAGAAATACATGATGACAGTGGTCTGATTTGAATATCAAATTGTTTTAACATGCTTTTATTAGCTTGATATGCATGTATGAATATTTCATGGAATCTTTAAATGTGAATTTCTCCCCCCTTCTAAACGTCACATTAATTTGACTTTGCACACTTATCAAGGTCCAATGACAATGCAATAATTTAAATCGTTTGTCCCTTTATCCTTACCAGGATCTTTAGGATCAGTAATTTTTTTTTATATCTGATACCCGCTAGTGTCTTTGTGCCAAAGACCAAGGTGTGTTCTAAAGGCGAATGCTTTATTTTTATTTATATTCGGAGACACGGTAGTGTATTGCGCCAAGTACATGTATAAATTTTTCGAAGAGGGAGTCTAAGGAGCAGCTATCACATCCAGGAGAAACAGCAGACGCTCCAATTACTTTTTCCACATAAGTTACCAATTTTGGATAAAATAGTGTGTAGTGTTTCAAAAAGTTATATTGAATATATTCCAATTGTTTTTAAACTCTACAAAACTGACTTTAATAGAAGATTAATTAATAATAAAAAAAAAGGCGACAAAATTTGAGGAAGGCAGCAGGTGCGTGAATTACCCACTCCCATTACAGGGAGGTAGTTACAAATTCAATAAATTATCTCTTAAAAAGTAAATATCACGTTATAATGGTAAATTGAACTAAAAAGTAAAAAATAAATAATAGTTTAAAAGAAACTAAAGAGCATACTTTTATAAATAATCAAATTAAAATGTAGAAAATAATTTTCAATAAATTTAAATTAAGAATAAAATGAGTAACAAAAAACTATATTTTATTCTAAAAAATCATGTGGTGCTTTTTAAGATATTTTCAAAGTGACTGCTTTTACAAATATCTGACAATGAAAGATTTATAATGATTGACATCAAGGACCCTACGCTTTTTTTGCAATAAAATATATATTTTTCTTAATCACTTTATTCTTAAATTAAATTTATTGAAAATCATTTTCTACTTTTTAATTGCATTACTTACAAGTGTTTTTTAGGTTTTTTTTAAAATTATCATTTATTATATACCCTCAAAAACATAAAATATTTATTGCATTTTTTATGTTCCATAGCAAATGTATTCAAAATTTTAAAAACAATTGCAGCTATTCAAACTTACAATGATTAAAACTATTTATCTACTTATGAAGCTGTGAAACAAATCATCTTAAATTTAAACTAGTACAGTACCATCAATTGGTCACTTTAACTAGTTTCTCATTCTGAAATAAAAATATTGTAAGAGTGAATGCCTCTCTTTAAAGACAAATCTGTCATGAAAAATCTAATGAAATTTTTCACTAACTATATGACAGGAAGCAGGTATACCCATAGACATGGTCGGGGGCGTGAGCATTGGTGCATTCATGGGCGCCCTCTGGTGCATGGAGCGCAACATCACTACTACCACGCAGAAGGCGCGCGAGTGGTCTCAAGTTAGTTTAATGATAATTTCCAATATATCTTTGTATATTAAACTATGAAATGTTATTTTTCTCTTTAAAACATTTGTCAAACACTGGTAACGATTTAGCTATTGGCTTGTAATATTATTAAATTTTATAGTTACAGATGATAGCACTATAGCGTAATGATCAACTGTGACAGATATCAATGTTTAAATTGATTATAATACCTGAAACATTGAAGTAATGCTCTAAACATTCACATAATAAGTATTGATCATTGCATTTTTACAGAAAATGACCCAGTGGGGCAAACAACTTCTAGATCTGACTTATCCAGCAACATCGATGTTTTCCGGACGTCAGTTCAACACGACGATCCGAGGTACATTCGGTGATGTTCACATCGAAGACCTATGGTTACCATATTTTACAGTGACCACGGACATAAGCGCGAGCTGTATGCGCGTGCACAGACACGGTAAGCAACCATAGTCAATCAGCTTGCTTTTTTATTGCTCATATTGATCCATAAATTTTTGTGAATCATCATTACGCTGCAATAGTTGTAGTGTTATAATAAAGAGGGTAACAATAAGCATAATTTTATTTGTTTGAAAAAGTGATATTTTATTGGGTACCATTAAATTTATGATTTTTTTTTGCTTTAACTTAACAAAATGATATTGTTCCCATAATTCTCACTTGGCTCATTGTTACTCCAGTATATCATCATTATTGTACTATAACTGCAATATAGAAAGAAGGAAGCCCACTATGCTTAATATAAAGGTACTATAAAAATGTAGCAAGGGATTTATTGAGATTAAGTGATTGCTCCTAACTTATTTTTTTTAGTTCCAAATCTTAAATTCAGCCAATTGCACAACAAATATATAGAAGCCAAACCAGAACTGAATTGATACCATTTGATTAAAAGTCTTAAATCTAACAGCTTGATTATAGTATACGTAACTTGTACTGAAAGTTCTAGTTTTCCATTAAAATTTTATATGACTTGCAGATTTGACATTTAATCTTTAACGTTTTAAGCACGCGTGGCCTCATTCAAGGCCGTGCTGTTTAGTTATTTATTTCTTTGCACTTACAAATTCACTTTGAATTTCTGGGTTATGCTTAGTTGTTATACGAAATTGAATTGTATTTTTTTATGAATAAGGCAGCAAAAAAATATCTTCCTTTCGAATCACTTACGTCAAAAATTTACATTGTATTTATAAAGTTGAATAATCGTTTAGTTTCACTTCGCGATGGCGCTGTCGTAGCCGGTTTGTCGGTATCTCTGTTTATATTAATCCACTTTACAAAAGTAATCGCGAGTGTTTTCTATTGATATACTTATATATATCAAAATACTTAGAATACTTTGTAGCATTTATAGTGTTTCTCAAAAGTGAAATATGTGAAAAAATGTGCCTAAAGTCTTTCCTTTGTCGGTTTTGACATATAAAATGACGGTTATGATTCTATTTTACATATTGATATCATATATTTTCTACATAATTTATTACATTTTAAATAATTTGTAGTGATAAATTGGGATAATAGTTTTATCTTAGTTTAATTTTATTATTTATAAAAATCCGGTGTTGAATGTGGCTAAGGGCGAATCGGACATTGCATTTTGCAGTGATAGCTGGAAAGTATTTCTGTGAGTATTTCTTGATAAAATCAAACATGCAAAAAAGAAACAATAACTTCATTCCTAGTTTATCCTTTTTTGCGACTTGCGGTCGGCTGGGCGGATCTATAATCACGACGGGCATATAACGTTTGACAAAGAAATGTATGCGCTCCGTTAGCGATTTTCGTAGTCATGATTTGTTAATTCTTTACTACAAGTATGTAATTCTACTGCCGTATATGTAAATTTATCAAATCTATAATAACATTACGACAGAGTTATCTAGCTTTTGTAAAAAATAGTGTATTTTATCAAATTAATATGCAGTGAAATTTAACTTACGTGATTCTAGTTGGTTTACGCAACATTCCTATTATATTCCCATTAAAATATAATGTCCCTAACGATGAGTATTTAATGTGTAATAAGAATCTAATTATATAAAAAAATAAGTAATATTATAAATATCAGCATTTCAGTTTATTTTATAAAGTTTTATTATTTTATAAAGGTTAGGGTGCGCGTTGCATTGACACATCTAGATTAGCCGCGCGCGGGATGGTAAGAAGTGATATTAAAATTGCGCGCTCAAAAGGTTTATGAAGCATCTTAAACTAATTCTTACTATTGACAGTTTGCACACAATTATTAGAATAGAATATTTCTTCATTTTCAATATTGCAGCACTAAGAAGTTATACAGCAATTGAAAAAGAATAATGTGTATGGTCAGTCATTTTTGGGACAAATATCTATATAATGAATTGTTTTCGTATCATTGTATAATAAATGAAAGCCTTTATTATTTTAATAATTTGATTTTATAATAGGGTTATTGATGAGTTTTGTTTTTTTTTTCTGAAATTAAATGCATTCATTTGAGAGGCTATTATAAATTTCAGTAATGTCTTGAATGATATATACAAAATTTTGTTTTAAACATTTGCAAGTAACCAAAGTATCTTTAATGAATTATTATTTCCTTATTTTTTACCAATTTTTTTTAATTTTTTCATTATTAAATCTTTACTTTTTTGTGTCATATATAGTCTGCTAATTGGCAAGAAGTATAAAGTTTTCATTATCAATCAACAATCACTCAATAACCTTAAGTATTAAAAAAAAAAAGCAGTATCATAACTGGGCATTCTTCTTATAGCTATTTTCATCGGAAGTTAATATTTATTGATATTAAATTAAATGTGGAATGGTTACTAAAATATCAACATTATTTTGAATGAAATCCTTGTTATATTAGTTAATATACCACAACACATTCATGGATAGGAAATTATGTTTAGGACATATTTACTTATAATTAATGCTTTATTGTTCTGGAACATGCTCATTTACTAACCCAAAGTGTTGGTTCGCTTGTCGCAGGGTTATTGTTTTAGATGGATCCATTTTGAGGTTATATCCGAAATAATAATGACAATTAACATTTTAATTTCTGAATGGTGATTTGAGGGTTTTTTTTTTGTAACAGCTGCATTTTCCAATTATTTTGTATATGTGATCTTTGTGTAAAGGTTTGTGCATGGTGGTAAAATTTAATAAAAAAAATATACATTTGGTGAAAATCTGCTGACCAGAAATAATTACATTGCAATAACATCAAAAAGAAGTGAAGAATGATTTGTAAATTAATTGAAAAAAGGTACCATTACTTTTAATTTATGTTGCATAATCAAACAGTGCAACATTAATTAATTTTAATTTTCATTAATATGTTATTATTTTCTAAAATTTGTCAAATTATATTGTGCCTATAAACACATTGTTTTGCTGCTATATTATTTTGGCTTTGGTAACCTTAATTACCTGCTTTAAGTAAAACAAATCCAATTTTTGTTCATGATTTTGTGTATATGTTTTTTTTCTGTTTTTGATAAATTTTATTATCATTTCTAAATAATTGTTTTACATGTTTTTTTTTTAAACCACACTCCTTGCATTTAGATCTTATTTATATTACGTTAAAACAGTTTTGTAATATTCCATGTAAATGTATAGTATTTAAAATAATTTAATATATATTTTATTATGTTTTGTTAAAAATCACTGTGCAGTTATTTCCTGTATTCATCTCCTTAATAATAACCATTGTGCATAAATCCGACATTTTGTTTTTTCTCCTGGGGTATTCACTCACTTGGATGAATATTAAAAAAAAAGCGTATGTGATTGGTTTACCAAAAAAATATTTTTTAATATATTGTTATAAAAATATATGCAATGTAGAATTAATATCAGTTTTTTGTTTCTTGCAAGTTAGAAGTGTAGTTTCTGAATGTCGGGTTATAGTGAATGCCATTTAATTCATTAATTTTGTAATTTGTTTTCTTATCCAATTTCTATTTTTTCTATATTCATTTCTAGCATTAGTTCTATAGTCTGTCATGTACATGCATGAGTGTGGTTGTTCATTAGTGGCTCCTATTTCACCATAGAATGTTTCTGATCATCTGTGCATTATTTGCATGTATCTTCATAATAGTGACGTGTGTACGTGTGTTACTTTAATACAAATGATGTAAATTTTGGGTTGGTAAACAATAACATTAGCATTAAGTACTTTCGGCATCTAATCTAATTGAAAAAAAAAAAAGAATAAACACTGTATTGGGTGAAAATAACTAAACTATTTGCTTTCAGTTAAATATGCTTTGTGGTTTTTTTCCCGCCTCGACGTTTCCTATCCATGGAGTGTGTTACAGATCACTTAGACATCAGAAGTATGCGACGGGCGCACCTTTTTCGCTTTTTTCTGTACACTCGAAATTTTGAAATAACTTTATTTCTTGACTGAAAGGGGACACTTTATCTATGATATAATTTTCATGAGAATTTCTTTTCTGTTGCCTTCTAATTTTACGAATTTTTTTTTTTTATAAAATTCTGTGTAGTCAACAAAACATTTAAAACAAAATATGATTATTCGAAAGAAAAGAATAAATCACGTATTTTTAATTGGCGGTTACAAAATGGGTTATTTCGATGACTTGGGCAGGATCGCTCTGGCGTTACATTCGCGCATCGATGTCCCTCAGCGGATACATGCCGCCGCTATGCGACCCGGTTGACGGCCACCTCCTATTGGACGGCGGTTACGTCAACAACTTGCCAGGTAAACCAATCACAACGCGCGAGAGATTCTATCCGAACGGATGAACGAATGAATGACTCGCATATGACTGTCTATCTTGTCCTTGATTCGATTCGAATCATATTTTATATCCTTATAAACTTTTAGATATACACTTTTTAACTATCGTATCATTATGTTGAGCATGTCAAAATGAAATCAATTAACGTGATTCGAATCGGATTATCGATACAACAAACCCCGCCCGGTGAGTATCGAATACCCCATGGAAACGAAGGGTTCATGTCGGCGGCGCCTAGCGTGCCCATCTACAGCGAGAAGTCTCTTATTGCTTCCCTAGGGGTGTTGTGGCGCTACTGTCGCTCGTCCATGAGTATCGCGGGCATATTCCCGCCTATTTGCGATCCGGTCGACGGTCACCTTCTGGTGGACGGTTGTTATATCAACAATGTACCAGGTAAATTGACGTAATTGTGTGTAGACTTCTGTACAAATGGTATTGCAAATAGTTATTATAATTTAATATTTCTAATATTGTTATTATAATTTTTTGAATGTTTTAATCTATACAAATATATACATTTGAATATTTTTAAAATAATTATTTGATATCATATCGATAAAACTGTCATTAATATTCCTATAGATTTTTATATAGAATATTTTTTATTGATCCCATTTTTTTTTAAACAACCGCATTTAATTTTTATGCTTTGCAGCTGACGTAATGAGGTCATTGGGGGCAAAGCACATTTTAGCAATCGACGTGGGATCGCAAGACGATACCGATCTTACAAATTACGGTGACGATCTCTCTGGCTGGTGGCTCCTCTGGAAAAGGTAGTTAGTTTACAATCTTCATATAAACAATCTTTGATGCGTCTACTAGTGATCGCGAAACTTCTGAAAGACTACCAATTGTAGACATATTCACACAATATATTTATTTTGTCATTATGATAGTTGATAACTACGCTGTTTTGAAATTTTTAACGAATTTTATATTTATGGACCAAAATGACTCAAATGCAAACCTATAAGGTGGCTTATCGCGAAAAAAAACACAAAATCCATTCTATCCATCCGGTAGATGGCGCTGTCGTCGAGTTGTTAGTAAATTTTGTGTTCACAAATCGAGATGAATCATCAGTTCGTATTAACTCAATATGTGCCTACAGTTAACAAAATACATAATCAGTATATGTAAAAACTTCTCCATGTCCTTTGAGCGATTCTCAGATGGTTAAAATCTTATGAGTTTCCATCACCAAAATGATAAAGCTAACGGTAATTGTGAAAACATTTTTGTACATGTGAAAATTGTTTTTAAATGTAATTCTGTTGCAATAGTATTGTTGGTATCTTTAAATTTAAAAGTTTAAATTTTACAATTAAAACCTTAATACTTACCTTTCATTACAATTGACTTGCACAGTCCATATTTTATACATCCACATGTATAGATTAATAAACGAATGATATAACAATGTATATAACATTTGCTCTGGTGCAGATAGATGTGGAAACTTGAATAATGTTAATGATTTTGATTTATAAATTATGATATTTTAATTTCTAATTCTGCAATTAATTTGAAAATTAAAAAAAATACTGGTTTTACAGTTTTAAGTTTTCGCTTCTATTAGCAGTCCTTAATAAGCTTCATATTCTTTTTTTCACATTACATTCTTTATATACACACTTCACTCCATTACATGTTTAACTGATCACGCTGTATGATCCTGATGTATTTTCTTAATCATCTTACTTGCGAACTCAGAATATATTGCATTTATCGATTTTCGAATGACAATATTAACAGCTAAAGAGTAACCGACATATTGATATGATTCTTAGATGGAACCCCTTCACGACTCCCGTCAAAGTCCCGAACCTGCCCGACATCCAGAGCAGACTGGCCTACGTGTCATGCAACAGACAGCTAGAGGTATGAATGACTATTGTATGCAGGGCCCGAATTAAAAGTCCTTAACAGTGGTGCTTGTAAGTTCTATTTATTATACACTATGTAATATCACAGACAGTGTCATACTTTCTAATATAGCTACTTTGTTTTCACATTAGAAGAGATTTGAAATAAGCTAGTGAAACAACATAAAAGTTACTTTTTTTTCTAGTATTATAAATTATATCACCAATACAAGACTTCAAAAAAAATAGATTTCACCAAATTTTAATAGCAAGAGGAAAATGGAAGATACAAAACTAAGAAATACAGTGTAAACTCTATATAACGACACTGAAGGGACTGTGCATTTTATAGCGTTATAAAGAGTTGTCGTTAAATGGAGAGAAGAAAATCAGAAAAGTAAGTTTATTTCAGACTAGTGTTAGTAGTACTTATGTACATAAAAACAATCGCTATTGCGTATAGTCCGTTATTTTGTCTGACGTCTTTGCACCAGTAATTTTGTTGTCTTATTTTATTCATATCTTGCAATATTGAGGTATCTTGGTGATAAAGGAAATAATTTTCAATAATTTTGCTGCTTCCAGAGCTTTAATACAGGTTCATCCGTCTCATCTTCTTCATCTCCTTGTTCTTGGTCCTCATGTTTCTCACTGAATCCAAAATTTCTTGGTCTGTAGTGAAGCCGTTGTAAGCCTGTCGTCTACTTCGATGTAGGTTTGAAGATCTATTTCCGGCCGTGTTGAACTGTTGAATCCACTCAGTTAATGGAAGGTCGTCGTCGCTATCAAACTCAGGTTCTGTTTCCACATCACTCGAGAATTGGTATCCAGCATGGCGAAAGAGTGCTGTATAGTTGTGGGTGTCACTTCTTCCCAGGCTTTAGACAAAAATTTTTCGCAGAAGTTTTACCCTCAGATTGGACGAGCTCCATCAATAATTTCCTTCTGTAGTGACCCTTGAGGCTTTTAATCACACTCTGGTCCATTGGCTGTAAGACACTAGTCGTATTTGGAGGAAATGCCAACTCTGTTTTGAAGGTTTGATATAAACGGGTGGGCGGGACAGTTGTCAACAAGAAGTAATTTTTGTCCCTTTAATTCTGCATCCCACTTTCGCACTTCTTCTTCAAAAGTTGACTGGTCATCCAAGCTGATTTATTAGCTTTATACGTCACTGGCTATTTTGTAATGTTCTTAAAACAGCGCGGATTTTTCGATTTGCCTATTACCATTAGATCCATATTAGCAGCCACAATAATACGTTCCGTTTCAAATTTCAGAGTGGAGTCAACATAGAAAATTCCTGCTTCATCAGCATTGAAAATGTCACTTGGGGTGTTTTTGAATTTTGACCACTTTATTAATCCAATCATGAGTCATATTCATATCAACAATTATTTTAATATGATGACGTTGCTTGAATTTTCCGAGCCATCCTCTGATGCTTTGAAAGCAGCTAAACCAAGTTCTTCAGCGAAATTCTCCACCTTAGCTTTCACGAGTGGTCCCGAGATAGGCATATTATTCTGGCGTTGTCAGAAACCATGATAGTATAGCTTGATCCAAATCTTCGTATTTAGGTTTCTTTAATTTTTGGAAGATTTCTCGCTCTGTTTGGAGAATTTTTCTTTGTTTTCCATATTGTAGACACGGTAGAGCGACTAAATCCAAAACGTTTGCCAACATCACTTATCTTCTCTATTTCTATTGCACGTTTGAAAGTTTGTGAGTAACTAAGAATATGATAACATATAGATATTCCATGACTCCTACTGTATTAGTCATGGTCAACAACAGTCTACGTGCAAGTAATCCCAATTTGTAAACAAAGAACGAATTTCTTACAAAGTTCGGTATGCATGATGCCGACAGTCGAGTTTATTGCAGGCTAGGGTAATAAAGCGACAAAGAACGTACACAGCGCAGTTTTACTAATTTTGGCAACTTAAAGGTACTTTTTACTCAATTGTTGTCGTTTGAAATGCTATGTAGAGTTCAGTGTATGGAAGACAAGCTAAACCAACTAAAGCCAATTGATTTCGACGCTTTAGGGAGTTTGTCGTTAAATCGAGGGACGTTACATGGAGTTTACACTGTAGTAGCAAAGCGCAGTTAACACATTAACCGTCTTATGAAAAAAAGTAGATTTTTGTTCTTTTGAGCAATTTTCAAAATAAATTGGACACTGTTACTAGTACAATAGTTTACACATTTTAAAATGATCAATTATTATTTTTTTTAGTTTTACTTTATTTTCGGACATTAGAACAGTTTGTTTTCTCATATTTAACTAAGTTTTCATAGTATTTCGAGTAGTATATGAGTTTATGGGGTACCAGAGAGTTGGTGGTCATCGCCGCCCATGATCACCCGCAACCTCAGAGGAGTCATTAGTGCGTTGCTGGCTCTCTTGGTTAGGAATAGGATCTCTGATTGAAGGGGGATTGGTAGAAGAGTGGGGTTATGGAGAGGAGAGTAAACTACCGGATCTCACAGTTTCGAACATTATTAAAATGAATGCATTATATGTCATATAAATAACCTATAACAAAGCTGTGGAAATTTGAAAGTCTATAAATTAAAAATATTTGAAAAAATTGATTGGCGATCATTAGAATTGATAACAGATTAAGTTTCAAGAATTTTTGGAATCTTCACCTTTTATTTTTACGCGCATCCGGTGAAAATGCCTAAATGGATTTGAATGCAGATGTCACTAATGGGCTAAGGGAATGTCCGGCTAGGTTATTGATTTTTTTTATTTTAAAAGGAATGAAAAGGGAGGTTGAATGTTGTTTGGGGACCCATTGAACTCATAAATCAAAGGCTTGAAAATGGGTAAATACATACAGAGTCGGAGTTTCTCTTGACAACATTTTTATTTAGACAGGTGCATCATAAATTTATGGACCACCTGTATAAAGTAAATTCCAATTCAACACGGACGAAGTTGCGGGAAATAGCTAGTAAATATCTATATAAAAAGTTGTTCATTGAAGTATTAAATTGTATTATATATATCTGCGTACCGTATACGTATACTGGATTTGATTCCGTTAATATAAAACATGATATTTGTAAAAATAAAATAAATCTTCACATTAACAGGCTAATATGACAATTTAATATTTCGATGGGCGAAATTTTATAAACATACTAGCTTTTATACGCCCCATATAAATGTCAGGAGGTGAAAAAGTCCGACTACTGCGAATACATCCGGCCGCCCATCGACGCGTACAAAACCCTTCAGTTCGCGTCGTTCGACGAGATCCGCGAGGTGGGCTACCGCCATGGCACCGCCTACTTCGAGGGCCAACGGCGCGGCGGCGGCGGGGGCGCCAGCGACGCCAGCCGCCGCGCCGACGCGCGCCGAGCGCAGCCCCAGTCCTCGCTCACCGAGTAAGTTGTGTAGGAGAATTAGAAATCGTAATGCGGTCATTAGTAATAATTGTTTTTTTTTTATTATTTTGTTGTGACGAAAGATATTGTTCTATGAGGTTTGTGTTACCTCTCTACTGGTGCATATCTTCTCACAATCATTATATTTCAGATTAAAAAGGGTTATACCTTCAGCACACCGCGCTGACTCAATGGATGGCACGCCGTCACCAATGCGGTGACGACGTTCGAATCAACGTGTTGACGACCTCTTTGAAGCGTGGAGCAAATGGCTTAATATTATATATGAACTGTTTATTGATAGAACGACAATACATGTAATATTTGGTGCTAATATAATTTGCATCCTGTTAAAGTGATTCGTAATCGACCGACATATTGTGAATGACTACCGTCAGTAGGGCCACTTGACGCCCGGCAGCGGCCCGCGGCGCCCGCCTCGGCGTGGCGCAGCGGGATCGGACGGCAGCTGACATGACAACCACGTCTCCCGCGAGTGCGAACGACATCGCGGACACCTCCGGCAATCAACAATGCAGTCGAGGTCGCGCCCGATACCCACGGGGGTCAACGCAGGCCGTCCTGCGTGCGTGTGTGCTGCCGAACACGCGCGCCGTGCGCCGCGCTTTACGCGCTGCGCCCCGGACCGACCTACGTATTATTATTGTGACTACCCTCAATTTATTGAGACCCCGGATCTTCACAGCACCAAAGCCAATGTCGCCGCATTTTTTAATTATTAAAATGCGGGCGGCCCGGCACCGTGGCCACCACGGACGTGCGAAACGCACTGGTACGGCCGCCCCCTGCGCTCATCGGACGCTGGATGTGTCCGACGCCGCGCGCCTACCACGCTGCAGACGGCGAGACGCCTGCCCGGACGTCGTGGGAATAATTGCTTTAATTGCGAACCGATGCTTCGGGAGGCTCCTCGCCGATTGGATTGATTACCCTGATGAGGGCTAGAGCGAGAGGACGAAGGCAGCGGCTCGCTGACGCGTGCTGCTCTGGCTGTTGTTGTTGGATGCATGGATAGCCTGATCAGCGGTCGGCAGGCGCGCTCGGTTAGATCTACGCCAAGCGGGTCACCGATGCGTGCTGCTCTGACCCGGTCGGCGTCCATTGACGTCCGACGGGCGGCAGTCAACTGCGTGCGAAGCTCGAGCTGTGCCTCCCCCCGCCCTCGTCGAGTACCGACCATCAAACTGGGTGCCCCCTCCACCTGCCGGCTGCGCATGCGCGATGACACGCGCGCGCCCGCGGGTGGCTCGGCGATGGCACCGGCATGACACCATCAACAATGGATCCACCTGTAAAGGGACCATTGCCACCCGAGCCGTCGGGGTTGTATCCCCGACGAGAAGACGCCTGGGCATGAGGCGACATTAAGTCCTCCGTCCCATACCTGCACCCATAAACACGAGGGTGTGGAAGACCCGCGAACGAAATACCGTCAGTGCGGATTTGAAGAGCGTCGTCGTCGTCGTTTGAAGAAAGAAGACCTGTCAGTCGCTGCATTTGAACTGTCCTGACGTTCAGAGCGATCACAAGTGGATTACCTTCGAGCGTTGTTCGCGCGTCGAGTGGCCGCGCACATAAATATTTGCTCCGGCGTGGGTACCGAAAAAGGAATTTTAATTCCTATCTTTGTTTGAAACGTCATACGTACCGACACACGAAACGCCGTTGTCACGGCAATATAGTTTCTGGTAAAGCGCCGCCCGCGTCTCGCCCGTCGTGAGCTCGCAAAGCTCCGGGTATCCGTAGCGCGCTCATCAGTGCTACACGCGTCGTCGCGCCGCGTCCTTTCTCCGCGCTCCGTACCAGCTCGGGTGCGTGGAGCGCCTTTTTAGGGTCGCCGATCCACCACTTTACCATTACTCCTAGAGGCGGCCGTGACGGTCGAAGACGATGTCGGTGTACCCACTGACAACTCCTCTTGATCTCCGGCTGTCTCGGGAAATCTTAAAGTTTGGACCCCTGAAATGGGGCCATTATCACTGGACCGTCGGGGTCGTATCCCCGACGAGAAGACGCCCGGGCATGAGGCAACATAAGTCCTCCGTCCCGCACCCGCAAACAGGGTGTGGAAGACCCACGAACGAATACCGTCAGTGGTCGGCGGTTCTACCGTCGTGAGGGCCGCCGATGTCACGTAATCGGCCCTCTGAAGGATTACCGTGGTACTAAACTGCATACGTGTTCGATACATTTCGGAAGTTAAACTCATACAAACTATTCTATAATGTACATTTTTATTATAAATCGCACCGAAAAAGCGAAGAAACTTACGAATTCGAAACTCGTCTATACGAACTATATGACTGAAGAATAAAATAGTGAGTATGTTCATGCTGTGTATGCCGGGGTGTACAGGAACGTTTTCGTCGCGAACATAAATGTTTATAGAAAATATGCAATAATTATATTTCGAATTAATAGGAATTGAAAATTGTTATAAGGACTTTAAGCTCATAAGGTTCCACAAATAAGACTATGGCGATTATCCCCATTGTGGTAGAGCCATGCTATGGATAATCTGGCTGCAGCACGAAAATGGGCCGGCTCGACCGGTGATATACCACAATGTCACAGAATACGGATGTGAAGCAGCTGTTGCATTTCGTCCATTGAGTGAGAGTTCCGGTGCCCCCCTCCATCATTCCGATCCCCTACCATTAAATATCGTATTCCCTTCCAAAAGGCTGGTGAAGCACTGGGGATTCCGTTGAAATTGCGAATGTCCAAGGGCGGCAGTGAATATCTACTCTGTGATGGCGCGCCTGCACGTCTGCATCTCGATAATACTATAAAAAAATGGCACCGTAACAGTTGAATTGCTCCACGCTGTGTTAGTACTTTATTTAATAGGTGGTAAATGAATATTATTGTCCTTAAAAAAATAGTGATGCATGATTAAATCATCTTCTTTCGAAAATTAAACACATTACAAAGTTACAAATTGATGCTATCAATAATTGAATTCAAATACAGACAGGCTTATCTTCATTGCAGCATTGCAATGTTTAAAATTAAATTTTAAGAGTGATCACGAAAAAAAAAAGGATTCTGATTACACTATAATGTTATTGATATAATTATATTTTGTTATCAAAACTGAAAGTTTCACAAAGTATAAAGTGGATGTATTGCCCGTTAAAAAAGTCCATGATGAGTAGAGATTTTAGCTACTGCATTAGTTTGTAGTTATTAACATTATCATTTGTTATCAAAACAATGTGTATACAAAGCTTTAAGTTATTATAGTTGGAGTAGTCAAACAATAGGAAATTATCCAAAATTACCTTGAAGGTTAAACTAAACGATCATTCTAGTGCAAGTTTGTAAAAACCTTTTCGTAAAAGAATAACTTTCACTTCAGTAATTAATATTTTTGCTCACAGCTACACATTCACAGACCTGGCGCAAATGGTGTGTTCAGTGAGAGCAGCAAAGGACACCCCGGCCGATTCTTGCTCATCATCGGATTACGAGGATGACGACCAGCGTCACTTCGAGGGTTACGCCTCAGAGCCTAGCGCTGGAATACTAGAGGTTACTGTCGCTTCTTACCTCATAGGTCGTCGTCTGATCGTAACTAAATCCGATTCTTTGATAATTGGATTTTGTTAAGATTATTTGTGTGTTATTGTGTAGCCGTAGACTTCTTTTAGAATATGGGTGTGGTTACATAAATAGTTCAACATTATTTTTGCTTTTGTTAATTCAAATTTGAAATTGAAACAATCGTATTTATACCTAATAAATCCTTTTGCTTTTCGCGCTAAACGGTTGTGGAAAGATCATTTGCCAATTAAGCTACTGATTGCTTTATAAATTTTTAAGGTAATGCTTTCGTTTGTTGTTGTAGTTGATTTGTTATTAATCTAAAAACACTACAAACTATACGCGGCTCGAGGACGAAGTGTGTCGTTAACTTATTGATGCAGATCGCACCCTGGAGCCGGACATTATTTAAAACTAATCAGAGAATAGAATCTAGTTGCCAATGTTTCCGCCAGATGTCGTCGAGCGTAGAGGAGAACGCGGCATGGAACAGTGACACTGAACTGGTGCGCACATACTGAGTGAATGTTTTTGCGGTGAACGAATGAAGCACGCCCGTCGTCGCACGTAGAATTATTTTTATAAATAGATCATTGTTTGGGGCACGGCGCTGTGTCGTCATCGACTCATCGACAGCTGTGGTTGAATCACGCTTCGAGGATCTTGCACGCATCGGAATCGCTTGTGTTCTTGTTGAAGTGAAACTTCTTTACTAATTTCTATTCGGGCATAAATAAATTCATATACAGGTGAGTTTTATCATGCATCTTTTCGAAAATAATCATAATCTCCTTCTTTTTTTAGAACAAATTAGCTAAAATAACTGTAACGTAAATATATCATTGAGAGTATACTTATAAATAATATAAAATAATATAGACACCATCCTAATAAAATGTTCGGCCAGATTGCAAACGTGGGCGCGTTTGGGTGGCCGACCGCGTGGCGTGCTGAAGTGGAGTACTTACGCGTCAGTTGTTCTAAGGCTGCTGTTACGACATTTTTACATAGATATTTTAAGCTATTTTCCTCAGAAATTACTACTTCAATGTCTATGGTTTCTTAGGTAATTTTTTTTATAAAGGAAGGAGATTATGAAAAGGAGTTTGTGAAAAAATGCATGATAAAATCTATTCTGTATATCAAAACTAATTAGTCTGATGCATAAATTTGATTTTCACCACGCTGACTCGAAGTTGATATTTAATTCTTTTAATTTATAGAATCCCGTTGTTTGATTAGTATAATATGTAATTTTATTAAAAGAAATCTAAAATTCTGTCATCGCGAATAAACATGAACAAATAACTTCAGCAGCTACGAAAGTTTTCGAGTTGATAGCAATGTTTACTAAGGAAAGCGACTTTGGCTTACGGACCGACATACACGCCGAAGTGTCGCCATTATGCTTCTTTTTTAACCTTTTAGACACAAAACTAGAATTTTATAGGGTATGACGCCATTAGTTCTGTCTAAATAACTTATAAATTAAATTATTTGTCTAAATTATTGGATAAACTGCTATCACAAATGAAATCAGAATAGGGACCTAAATCGAAAGCACAACGGGATTACATTGGATGTTCAGGTGGACAGGACTGTCGGAACAAATCGAACGCTTCACAGATATGCAAAGAAGTTTCATTTTGACGCACGCGCACAAGTGCACATATGTTTTTTCTATGTTGAATTATAACATTTATCGACTTCCACAATGCATTAATAGAAGCATAATAAATTTTTTATTCACAAGTCAGCACATAACATTTTACAATTACATTTTACACCGATTTTGGAAGCGGTAAATATTATATATGGCACATCGTTTGTGTGTGTTCTTCTTAATTTTGCAACGACTTGTTTAGTATTCAATAGTTTTCTAACACGGGAAAGGATTGTGTGGCCACAAGCTTTGAGCAGTTACGGTGATTGTGATGTATATTCACGGGATATCTAACCTCTTTTATTCTAATCGAAAAGATAAAGTTTATATTAAAAAATTTTCTTTGAAAAACATTTTTCTATGAGATAAGTTATTAAAAATGGTACCAGGTCATGGTTAAACTGTTTTTCTTTATTTCAAAAGGAAAGGGCTATTCATAAAATACGTAACGTATATCGTCGTGTTTTCAAACAATTGACTCTCCAAAAGTTCAGCGTTACATTTCATTCGACAGCCTATCTGATACGTCATCAAACCTGAATCAGTGAAATATTAACTGATATTTTTGTGATTAGTGCACTAACAAAAGTGATGTGTATCTGTAACTAATTGGTCATCGTTATCTCAAGTAACACTTGAGTTCTTGATTCAATGAGACGGTTGCATGCGGGATGCTGTAACGTGCAGCGTGCGACCAATCGCTGGGCCTCGAATCTCTTTCATACTCCGCTCTTCCACTACGAACCCCCATCAAACGAATTGAATATTGATTCAAGAGGTTTGACAGATATTAGATATCTATAGAAGTGTTGAAATATTTATTTATCTTAGCTGTCAATCAATTAGTATATAATTTCTACATATGTTTCATGGGTGCCAATACACGATATCATCTGCAAAAGTCACACAACCACATCAACCAGTCTGTCACAATCTGACCTTAGATAGATATACATTAAGTCATCAAAATATTAACATTGGCCCAACACTGCAGCACATTAACGAACAAATTTCGATCACAATTATGTTTTGTAATAAAAACTGTACTGAACTGTTTACTCTCGAGGAAACTATCATGATTGCAGTGACATCGGTTTGTGTCGTCTAATATTTGCATGGTCATCGGTTTCATACACACGTGTAAAGCTTCGAGGCTGCAAGTAATACTATTATGTTTATATAGTGCAGTAAATAAAATAAAATCAATTGGTGAGATTTCAGCTGAGTAATATGTATTTTAAAATATGAACTAAATTTAGCAAGTAAATTCAAATAAAACCTTATCAAGTATCATTTACGTTGTGCGGTGATGGCTTTCTAATTAATGCCGCCATATTCTTTATTTTTTCAATAAATTCACGCAAGTTTTCAACAAATATTATTTGTTCAAACACAAGCCATCACTTATGTCTCATACAGCAACAAGTCCATCGGTACTGTAACTCAAGCTTGTGTGACGTCGTTTATTAATATTTTCTCACTGTGTAATCATTCGTTGTAACCAAAAGTCCATTTTGTATAGCTCAGCTTTTAATATCTATAAAATGTATCTCTAATAACTAACTGTCCAATGATAGCAGGCCGCTCATTCAGTTGTATTCAATACAAAATACTTATTTAGAAGAAAATATTAGAGTACTAACAATAACTTAAAATTTATTTAAAAACTGTCCGGTTAAAACACCAAAACAGCTTATCATCGTATGCAAGGGTCTTTAAAATGACTTACATGGTGAGAGACGCGTTATTCATTTTCTTTTCAAGTATTTTCCCATATTATTGTAATTTTTATTTTATTCTCAGCCAAGGTATATTCCCTTATATTTTTTCAGATAAAATCAATGTATATCGTTGACATATTTGTATATAAAACTTCAAGTATAAAAATTCTTACGGTGTAGAGTAATAAACCACATTCGCGAAATGAAATGCCGAAATTCTACTATTCCGGACTTCACGTTGTAAAAATTAAAAAGACAAGCAATCTCTTATCGTATAAACCTCCCTTGGTTAACCCGAACCACGTTAACCGAAATCGCGAAACTTACATTGAATTTCGTTAAAATTACAGGACGGTCTGCGCACGCGCCGCATCGGCGGCTCCCTATCGCTGTCCGAAGACGAGGTCGACTCCGAGTCGGAGATGTACGACCCGCTGTTCAGGCGCGGCGGGGCGAGATGAGACGCGAACATGCGCGACCTCTGCTCGGCGCTCTACCGGCACACGGCCAGCGGCGCCGGCGACGACGGCGACTCCTCGACGGCTAGTTAGGTTTTATAACGGCGCTGTGCCTGCGACTTATTGAACGACCTATTTATAAATTCTAAATATTAATAATCTGTTTTGCACAACGATTTTACGTGACGCCTTTAACAGTTTCATCCTGTTCCATTCCAAACTGACACTCGAGAGAATCATAGAGATATCGGTCGAGATTCACTGATCGATGTTCATATGCAAGTTCCATGAACTCGAATATTCTTTCGACACTAGTAATTGCATCATCTTAACAACTAATACAGTAAAAAAAGATTAGCCATTTATTTAGTCGCGTCTTTTATTAATAATATCATACCGTTGCCGCTTGATTGTTTTTCCGAGATAAAAAATCGTCTTTGAAATGGTTCTAGACGTGTACCCTTGCTGAAACTGAATGAAGAAAAATTACGATTTAAAAAAGTTTTGAATTTTGCTTAGTTACGTACTTCACATCTGTAGCATTATCCTGCAATGTTGGTCTGCGAAAATTTACTTATTTTGAAACACATTGTATTTCTTCGCTTGCCAACTAGACCAATTCAGAGTCACTTCACCTAAAAATAAGTGGTCGAATTTTGTTAATCTTTTTAAAGACGCATTTATTATCAGGATTGCACAGAGCTGCAACAAGCAAACGGTATATTTTTGTTAATAATCTTAAAAAACAGTGTCTATCTCATAATACGAAATTAAAACTCGATTTTGTAAAATTCTTACCAATAATTTAACTTAAATATTAATAGAAATGTGTATAAACTGCATGCTATGATATGATTAAACTGTTTACTAAATTCATACAGTTTTGCATTCAGTTTGTCAGCAAGTGTTTAGTGTAGTCAGAACTTTTTAGCATGTATTGAGAAGGTTTCTATACAACAAAGTTGTTAGATAATACAAATGATTTTCAATTATGGCTTCCTAAAAACCAGTATTAATGTCAATATTGATGCCAGTGTTGTAAATTACATTTATGGTCTTCTACTTAATAAAGATATTAAAATTGCAATGATATATACCTAATTTATTTGAATGTAAAACAGAAGAAACATTCTGTATAAAATTAGAGATCCATTATAAAATTTTGTCATTCGCATGATGTATCGAATATTAAACGTTTTATAGGTTTTATACAATAGGATGGCTTATTACAATAAGATTTAATATTACATATACAAAGTAAATATCATCACTTCTGAAGCTTTCTGTTCAGCACTGGCGAGATCCAATCGAGGATCCTATCTTGAAGGAATGAGGACTTGCATCTTTTAAAAATAAAAAAATAGTAAATTATGAAAATAGTGCCTTGGGTCTTTTCGGGTTGAACAGCTAACACGTCACGCGATTGGAAACACGTACCAAAAAACTTGATAGTCATTTGTCTGTAATAATCTCCAATATGATAGGTTAGGTAAGTGCAAAGATGTACAAATTATTTGTGTATAGTGTACTACTTATTATTTTAAACGGCACTAGAAAATATAGTTTATGAAAACAGTCTATCCAAAGCTTCTTATGAACCTATAGGAATAGAGAAACTCATCAGATCTTAGTACTAGAGTAGATAACGCACTAAGAATGCCACCTTTTTATTCCCACAATGCTTCACATTAGCCAATATGTATTTCAATGGACGAGAGAGTCCAAAATATTATGGGATGCATAACTTTCACATTAAATAACACACATACAGCTATGGTTCTATCGAATAAAAGCTGTATCCCGAGTATTTCGACTCTTTTTGTCCACTATTCTTAATGTCTCCTGCTTAATATGTCTTCTAGCAAATATTGCATAAACAGTTTCCGTAATTTTTGTAGAACCTGTTTTGTTAGGTAAAATTTACATGGTATATTTACTCACTCAAAGAAATTAGACTCATTTTAATAATATATTTAATATGTTTGTTGTAATAGAAGGATATTCAAATTCAAAATATCTTTACTTCATAGAATATTAAATAATATATAAATCATATTTTTTTGCGATTTTACACTTTACCACTTGCTTGGAAGATAGTTTTTGACTCAAAAGAACGAGACGTATTTATAAGTAAAATGCAAAACACTGTTACATGACGCATAAAATAAAATAAATACATGCTATCCTGTCTTGGTTCTGGCTCAAATTGCTTCAAACAATGACTAATGCTAGTTAGAACCAATTCTATAATTTTATGAATACGTTTCAAATATATGTTTTCTACTTTTTGTAAACATTTTTGCAGTGTACCATACAGGTCTTCCGTTTTTTAGTTCAAAAAAATACATCTATAAAATCCAATCGCATAGAAAATAGAACACCGTATGCGTAGCTGACGCAGATGCCATTACAAACTTAAACTGTTCATTCAAATATCACATTTCACTCTACATTCGTTACCCTAAGCAAAGGTCAATGTTCGTTTAGTAGTCGATGTTCAATAAACTAGTTTGGTCGACAATGGCAATGAACGTGAAGAATGACCAATAACAGTCATTGAGAAGTAGCGCTTATGTAACCCATTTTGTGTGTTATTTTACCCACTCCATGGCCTAAAACTGTCTCTTACCAAATTCCTTTTTACTTAATAAATATAATGCATACACAAAAAGATTCAGTGGTTCCAAACTTTAACAATTCTGATAGCCAATTAAAAGGTTTATTTAATCTAAACTTAAGGTGATATTTTTTTGTTTCATAATAAATGATCAATGTCATTTATGATGCAATCAGTACTCAAGTGTCCCTCGTTATGTGAACTCAGTTTTTTACGGTTCACCATTACGTTCTTTGTCGAAGTTTCAAAAAGAGGCATTAAATGCCGAGCTCGAATCGTCGACAATATATGTGCAAATTTTGATACCAGAATTTTGTAGATGGTGTTAGGCAATGATTGGGAGATGTATCGAAAGTTCTTTGAGATTCACGTTATGGAATCAATTCAAATAGGGTGTGTTACCCAAAAAGTTGTATAAGGAATTAAGAATGGGCAAAACCGCAGCGATTATGATCTCAGAACCAGGTCTGCAATCTCAGTAACCATTCTTGTGCGTTGATTAATAACGAGGCCTTCTTATTTTACACATCATGTGACAATATGGCTTTATGACAAGAGAGGCTATATAATTTTTTGTTTGACAAAATAGATTTTATGTTTTATTAATATAAATGAACTATGTGTATAAAAATAAAGTGGTTCTTAAATAATCGCTACACTGAGGTTTGTAAATGGTTTTCTTTGCACAAATTTTATTTATCTTATCGAATATTGGATTGTTTTAATTTATTTTTTTTAATGAGTTATAATGTTTTTTAGAGTAAATTTAAATAAATAGTGGTATAATAATTTTCCTAGCCGCTAAAATGCTCTATAGAAAATAATGTAGAGAGATTGTAACTTAAATAAAATTGAAAATGTCGACGAATGACTGATATAACTGTAAGATATATTTTTTGTGTTTTGTAATAAAACTTATAGGTTTAGCCATTCACCGCAAAACAAATGGTAGCTCAAATATATGTGATTAATGAAACTATGATACTATAATTAGTTAGTTTATGATAATTTATGTAATCAATAAAATGCTTGAAAAACAGTTTGTCACTTTTATTAAACATCATTATTGTCTGTCTAAAAAAACGCTCAGCATTTTCTGTTCACCATTTTAAAAATAGTTTACATTTTCTCGATGAAATTTTATATATATATTACAGGTTAGTGTTACACAAGAGAATATCGCATATTAACACATCCAAATATTTTATGAGCAAGGGTAGAAAACAAGTTGTGACCAACAGAAAAAAAAGAATGAAGTAAAGGCTAGTGACAAATAAGACGAACGTTGGGTTAATGGTAAAAATAAAATAAGTATGGGCTAGTGACAGTAAATAGCAAGTGAAGGATCGGACTTAAAGGAAATTAAGAGTGCAAAGCTGGTAATAATGAGTAATAAGGAAAAACTGGTAATAAGTAAAAAGGAAAATGCAGTCACCGGTAATAAGTGATCCAAGCGTAGGATTCCACTCTTCAGCCTAATGTCTCATAACAAAAAGAAAGCAAAGAATCATATTGAAGGTAAACAAAAAGCAAGATAGAATTGTCCAAATTAAACTCGCGGATTTTCACGTTTCGCTCTCGATATTGAAATCGACAAATCAAGTAGTTAAATGCTGTATTTCAGTTCAGACCATGTTTATCATGTGTGTTATTTTTAACCCAGTTATGTAGTTATACCATAATATGCTACTCGAACAATGTCTGATAAATAATAAACAAGCTGATTGGTTACATATAAGAATGGTCCTAATATAAGCATTTTTCTAAATCAAAATTTGTTTCTATAACTGTTTTCAATCAGTTTTTATATGATTTCCAATTTATCGCATATATCAAATGTTTCTTCTTGGCGTGCAGAGTTTCCAAATAATTATGAACGTCCACGGCCAGAGGACAATCTTCCTTAAAGTTCCTCACCGTTTCGACGCCTTCTAAACATACTGTTCTGTAATAGTGCCCCGTGTCCAGGCCGGGCGGAGTCGCTTCGGAGGTGCCGTCCCACTGATCGGCGGTCCGGATTTTAACATTCATTATTTTATGCTCCCAATGCGCCTTCATATGATGCCTTATGTCCGGGCTGTCGCACAAATTTATGAGCACCTGCATACTCTGCAATTGCAACACGGGTTCGTTAGAATGTTGACACAATCCGACTAAGCTTTTCGTCACCTCCGTGCAGCGCTCCTTCAGTCGCCATTTTGATCGCGTCGTCAGCGTGCTGGCCTCCATCAAACGAGTCGCAGACAGCAAGACTTTAGTCTTCTTGCATTGCAGCAACGGTATCACGAACGCGTTCACGTCGTGAATGTCGGCCAACTCCTTACCCACCGGATGCCTCAGAAGTTGCGCCATGCACTTCATGGCCGTGCAGCAAACTGCGCGCGGAAATTCGTCGTCGAAGAGACTGTGCATCACTTGAAACGCGTTGCACCTCAACGCAATCTCTTGATCCCATTCCGTGAGGTTGCATAGAGTTTTCAAATGCACCAACACTATATTCTGGTGTTCGTCTTGAATCTTTTCCAGCAAATTCTTCACCAGATCTTTGACTTTGACCATCGTCTCCACGACGCATTGGTGTCGAGATAACGTGTACAGCGCGTAACCGGCGGCGTATCTTATTTCTCCCCTGGCTTCCATTATCAGTTTCGTCAACTTCTCTATGATGATTGGCCGCATCAGGACACGGCTCCGACCTTGGTGGTACTTCGCCAGATGAGTGTATATGAGGCAGACCCGCTCTTTAACGATGTCGTTCTCGTGCAGTATCAGATCAATCAGACGGTAGACTATGTGTAAGTTGATGAGGAACATGGCATTTTCGGTGATCTGTACCTGCGAGATATATTGACTTTTATACATATGTATATATAATCACCATAATTATCCTGTTGTGAATGATCTAAATTTTAGTTAGATAAATACTTAGTAAGATAATTAATGTATTCATGTGAAACATTCAAATTTATATCTTATATATCTATCCTTAAAAAAAATCAGATAAATATTTCAATATCGCCAATTGTTTTTGTTGATTAACGAACTCAATGATAACTGTTACTGCACAAAGGGTGAACAATAATGATTATTTTTTAATAGTTCATATTAAAATTAATATTGATTTGTTATATTTTCTGAGGACCAATTCAGGAATACCTAATCAAAGCTAGATATTTTAATCCATTTGTATTAATTTATATACATGCACGTTCAAGGTATAATAATTTAATAATGGTTATAACTTCAAATGAAAAGATAAAATTGATATTGCACTTCATATAAAAAAATAAATATTAATTCATTTAGTTTTCAAAATTTGAATTCAACTTTATTGTTTTGTTACACCATAGAAGTATAACTTCTTACGTGTGTGCATAAGCACACACATTCTAATTTTTTTATTTATGTGATTAATTCCTGATCTTGGTCTCCATTTTCAACCCCGACTGCGGTTTCGTTCCCGATTTCGATGTTATTTGCAATTGCAATATCTGTCATTATTATAATTACAAGTGATTTTCTGTATTGAGAAATTACTGTCCAGTAAATTTTAATTCTTACTACAATATTTACAATATTTTTTTAATCTAACGATAATTTTATCTCACTTTTCATTATCGTTATCTTCCATGACCTAAGTGGGGTGAGCCGATGAAATCAGACTGGCAGCGCCCCAAAAATAATAAATCACTGCATATAACGGATGTATTTTTATTGATAATCATTTTGCTCCGGTTTTAAAATTAAGTTAGGATTATCTGTAACCCTAGGTCATTAACCCGCTACCTGTATCAGTGACATGAATTAGAAATCCGGTAGAGAACGGTGTGTTTTCTTACGAACTGAATTATATACACAATTCCAATACTAGTTCAAAAATATACATTAAATACGAAAAATAAATGTCATATACCATTTATTTCAGAGCTTATTCTAATATTATTCGCCACTAAAATTAGTTAAGTTTGTTCCATTTTAACTAACTAATAATTGAATTCAAAATCCTCACGTAACATTATTCACCGTCAATCAAGTGCATGGCAAAATTGACCAATTAATAATCTACAGTATGTAAATGAACAGCACTGCGCCATTTTTTCCCGTTATGAAATATTATATTCTAATTACAATGAGCACAAAGCAAAAATTACTGATTTTTCTGGCTATATTTATTTTTATTATGCTTATCGTAATTAGAATATGATGTTATATAATGGGAAAAGACTGGTGCGGTGCTGTTCGTTTACGTACTGTATGCAGAATTTCACCAACCTGATCCAACACACTATGTAGCGCTTGCAACTGCAGCAGAGGGTCCCGGGAATGCAGGTCGCGGATGATGAGACGCAGCCCAACTCTACCGAAACCGAGATTTGCACGAGTGACGTCACAGTGAGGTGCATACAGCGACGGCTGCATGGACACTATGCGCCGGAAAAACGCCGATGGTGCATCCCGGGGCGCCAGGGCCTTGGTCACCGCCTTGTCGATGACGCGAGGGTCCACTGCGCTCACCAACTGCAGATACGAGTTCTTGTGCGCGCAAAACATGGTAGACCATTCGAATCGTTACTCGTCACTAATACACGATTTTCGATTTTGGCTTCTATTGAGATTTTGACTTCTAGTTTCCATGGCAGTCGAGTGACAGTTGTCGTCGGTCGTTATTTTCAGATTCGCGTGTTTGAATAATTATAGGTCTCATAGCCGTACAATTTGAAAACGGTTCGAAACACAATACCAGCGCATACCTATTAAATGCCATTTGTTCATGATTTTTATTTGCTATTTAACTATCGACTAAAATTGGTATTTAATGTGCTTACTGGGTATGGCAACATGCAAACGAAACCCCTACACATGAAAGCGCATTTTCCCCAATTTTAAGTGGTCGTACATAAACAATGGTGTCTGGTCTTTGAGCGTAGACAGAAAACAAAACTGTGGTATATAAGGATAAGAGAAAGTTCACAAAATGTGTAACAAAGCAGGCTATGGTATAAGAGTCAGATGTATATCGAAAATCAGATGTATATCGTATCACTATAAGTTTAAAAAACTTAATCTTAAATAACATGGACAAAAGCAAACACAAGTTTCAATAGTAGGAACCTATTGTATTAAAATTCATATGCACTCATACGAGCCAGTGCTGACATTACTATTAAGAAATGAAAATTTTAAGTATCCAAAAAAAAATATTTCAAATTTTTGAAACATATGGTTCAGAAGTTAGCGTAGAGAACACAAAATTATCGATTTTAGAAGTTAATAAACCGCAGAATATGTAGAAAAAACTCACTGTAAAGAAAAACAAACAATATAATTACGTAAACAACTTTACGTAATTGTATGGCGTTTCAAATATGACACCTGCCTGAAGAATTTATTCAAAATAGACGAGTTTAATGTTTTGTCGTTCAAACGGACGAACAGATGGACATAACAAAACTATATACGCGTTCCTTTTTTTTTTTGCTTTTCGGCATGAAACCTTAAAACTTTACTTCTAAAATCACGTTATTTATGAACGTTTCATGATGAATATCTTATTTCCGCGTTCATTTCACTAAAGTTTGGAAATACTTCATTTATTTGATTAGTTGTCTATATAAAAAAGATCTAAATCCTTTTCCCCCTTCACGTTTGCTGCGGTTTTAGTAGCCGTGTTGAATGTCAGTACAAACTCGTCCGTATTTTGGTACGAGCGTCGCTCTATAGTTCTCTAACAAAGACGACAGACTAAACATTCACGTATACAATCGTATCAACATAAAGATGACGCTTAAGTTTTGAAAAAAAAAAAAGCGAGCATTAAATGAGAATACTGCAATTGAAGTAGAAAATAGTATTTAATTCATTTCCGTGGGTACTGTCGGAAGCCCTTCCTGCGCGACTTGGTGTCCACTATGAGCTGCGCCTGCCGCTTGAGGTACGAGCGCGACGGTATGTCTTCCTCTTCGTCCGAAGCTGGAAAGGGATTGCGGGTTATAAAGATTAAAGAGATGGCACAACTAATGGAACTGGCGAGATTAATTTTTCCTAATATCATTATAATGTATTTACCTAGATAAAGAAATAAATTAGAAATAAAATTGGGCCGAAAATACATGAGGTTATGCATTTATTATTGCACGTGTGACCTTCTGAAGGCATTCATTCTAATGTAAAAAAGAAATAGGACATAGTTTCTGGAAATTCTTTCAGTAACCCGGAAAAATTAAACCGAAGTTTAGGTATGGAGTAGATAAAGTCGAAAACAATCGTTTTGTATATAAGGACTGAGTATAGTTTTTCTTTTTAAATTTTTTTGCGTTATTTGTATTATTCGGTTCGGAATGATTTATTTTCAGATCGCGTGAACGAAGTAGGTGGTGATTGATGTGTAACAAAAAAAATATTTAGTTCTATTTAGGTGATATGTGACACAGGATTGTTTATTTAGCTCGTGAGAAGCTCATATCTGTCATGAGTGATTATGTCTATTGAATATAACGAGTTTGTTACGAACGCGACAATCCTATAAGCTTCCCTACTTACCTACGACATTAGTTTCAGTGGATTGACACACCTACGACGTGAGCTTATAAATTTTGTTCTTCCTATTTCCCCTTTATTTTATATAGGTACCTACACAACTCGCATCACCCAAAGTGAATAAAAAAAAATATATGGCGCTTTTATTTAGGTACCCACGCAACTCGTATCACCGAAGGTGAATAATAAAAAAAATATGTGATGCTTCCCGAATAGGTAAAAGAGAGTGATGATTGTTTTGATGTTTACAAATTCTTATTGTACTGCCCTGTCATTAGGTATAATATAAGTCGCTTTACCTTATATAATTTGTTTATTTCACAGTCTATCGCATTTCAGTATGGTTCAATAAATTTAGGTTTCTTAAGGAAAACAATTTTCGTTTTTTTTTTGCCAAGAGTTATACTAAGTCATTGACTCGTCGATGTCAAAAAAAAAAAAAAACCAGCGAAATGCAAGTTGTAGACACGCCCTGAACTCCGTACAAATTTCATTAAGTAGGTAAGCGTATACATTAGGTATTTCATCCATCCAGAGTTTCGGAGGTTTTGAAATTGAAGTTTTCGATATCGACACTGGCGAGTGATCGGACTTGATAGAGAATTCAAAAGATTTAATGATATTTTTTCCAAAAATTTTATCAATTAAAAATTTCTAATTTTCTGAATTTTCGGTATTGTTGTATTTTCATACCAGTAGGTTAAAAAAGATTATCTTACACATAGGTCTGTGTAATGTGTGTACTCTAATTGTAAAATGTTGTTAGTTTGTAATCACAAAATGTTTTTTACGTCACGTATTATTTACATAGTTACAAATTAACGATTTTCGGATTTTTTCATTTACGCTCTGAGACGTTAATTATGTCAAATTTATGGATTATAGGTCAACGGTATATCTATACACAGTACTAAAGTTATGGCAGATTACCCATCATATATTTTGATAGCGTTTAAAGTTTTTACAACTCTGAGAGCCCGTAGGCTTTAATATTTTATTTTCATTTCAAGTCGATATCTCTATCCGTTAATGAGGAAAAGAATCTCGATAGGCGGATACACAGACGGGCTGACAACGAAGTGATCTTATAAAGGTTGCCTTCTTTTTTTTCATTGAGATACGGAACCCTATAAACGACCTGGCGGTTTTTGCGGTTCCTTCTGCAGAAGCTGCTTGTAGGTGGGCAGCGCGGCGGCGTCCTCCTGCGGCGTGCTGCGCGCGGCGCCGCTGGTGGCGCTCAGCGCGCCCGACGGCGACGCCCCGCTCGTGTGCTGTCACCGACCAGCGAATACTTAACAGTTGATTATGTGTCAAAGTTCGACATCTGGGTAAAGTGATGGATCTTCTATACAAAAAAAAAAAAAATTGGTTGCCTGTAAAGTCGGTATACGGGCGAAAGTTTTACGTGACAACGACTTTGAGTGGTAAAATCATTTTAATGTGAATATTCATTCGTATAGTAGGAAGAAGGATGAAATAATAGTAACAATTTAAAACATTTATTTATACAAAGAATTATATTTAAAACATTAATTTATACAAAGAATCTCGCACTGAATTTCATATTAACAAAATTTTATTTTTACCTTTACACATACATACGTATTTATATACAAATATACATACAATAACTTGCAATACATTTGCGTCTCTGTCTCTCTCGCTCTTAGGCGGGCTAACTGTGCTCGAGTGGAAGGGACGCGTGCCTTTCACTTTTTATGTCTGTCTCTCTCGCTCTTAGGCGGGCTAACCATGCCCGAGTGGAAGGGACGCGTGCCTCTCACTCGCTCTCATTGTGAGCGCATAACGTGAGCGGAGCGTAACGCAGTTTCTTGAAGTGTCACCCGGCAAACCAATTTATAAGACGTTGTCACGTCAAAACATACGTAATCATTTCTGTAATAAAATAGTTGGTACAAATAGGTCACGTATACGTATAATATACAAAATGTAGATGTGGTATCGGAAAGAATTATCGAACATGAGTATTACGTGAGCAGGTTTCGATAGTAGCTAGCAGTCGTCGACAGTCGTAAGTTTATCTGTAAAAATTACGTGTTTTCGTGAAGGCGTTCGCGTCTGAGTGACTTAACTATTTTCTAAAGCGACACGTTCGTCGCTTTAAAAAATAGTATTATAATCGTATCTATTTTAATAGAGAAAGTATATGTTCACCATAGACAAATTAGGCAATACTGCGTCTTGGTTTCTCAACATGGCCTGCTCGGCGCGCGCGCTGCCCAACGCGTATCGCGCCGTCAGCGCTCCCACTATGCTCTGCACGTCTCGAGGCTCCAACGTCCACTCTGGCATTGGGGACTCCGAAATAAACTGGACGCATAGAAGATATAAGAAGAAATTTTACTTTGTTAGTACTTTACAATATGCTAAAAAGAAGTAAAGAAGGATATCGTAAAAGAAAAAAAGTTTATATGAAAATAACTAGAATCATTATTCTATGAAAGTGTTTGCGTAGCCAGATACGGAGCGGTTTTTAAATAGAAACAGAAATACCTCAAGCAGCTTGCACAAGTTGTACAACAGCTTCTTCAGTTCCATCAGCAGCGTGTTCACGTGCTGCAATTTCTTCTCTAGTTCCTCTAGTTCCGCTTCCTCCTGCTCTATGGCCGTTTTCAGCGCTGCTATCTGATCGTGGGTCCTGGCAACGTTTGCGAATACCAAATATTAGTGGATGTACGCATACGGATGGGTGTACGCACCACACGGACACCCTCTAACATCGGATTGGAATCAGATTATTTTAGCCATATAAGATTACGTAACCCTGATTGTCTCTGCGGTCATCACGGGTTCAACAATGTGGATACACAAAAAGATATATTTATCGAACACCGATGCATTTTAAGCTATGGTCTGTTGTTTTTGAAGTGAGAATTTCATTGAACTCGCAACACTGTTACCATTACCATAACCGACACCTCTTTGTATAAGTGTCTACATATATTGGCCCCGTTTACACGAGAGTTGAGATTGAGTTGAAATACATTGATAATATAACTATATATAACATAAACATATATTGTGTATACACGTACAACACATATATATATTCATGTCGGAACTTTTCGTATTGCATTTATAAATTTACGTTTTAAACAATAGATTGTAATTATTGCATGTAAAATAATATGCATTGGTTTTCATGTACAATAGCGCATTAAATGTACATTGTATTATAATTTTTGTAGTCATACTTCATAATAATGAATAAAAAAACACTTCATTCAATAGTATTTCCTGTACAATAAAACATTTCCCGACGATTCCAAAATTACACAAGTTTTCACTTCTGTCGGCACTCCCGGATAGCCACTGTTTTTCTTCTCCTTGTGTATACGAGTCGATATGATATTGGATTTATTTGTTGGCAGCGCAAGCGTAAGCAGGTGTTCGCGCTCAATACAATTACCGATGTGTAGGCGACTGTCTACGTTTTCTAAAGCGGAGTGGGCAGTGCCCTTCCCAGCCCATTCTACCCCCCTACCGTCGATGATTTTTGTTAGCGATGATAGTTTCGATTTCTTGATTATCTGAAAGAGCATATTTTGCTCTATTTTTTGGTATTAAACTAATCAGCACTGATTATTAACAAAAACTTCATGATTTTCATACTATTTCTTATATCCCCGATACTGGCTTCGCATATGGGCACGTGTACATTTTTGTTATAAAAAATTGTATTTTTGCGTTAAAGACATTTTCAAACGTGTGATTGTAATCATTACAATTGTAAATCATCATCATCACGACCACACTTAACCCTGCAGAATCATAATTGTGCGTAGTTAAGTTTTTTCCACGGACTAGATACTTTTAAGTTCACTTTTACGATAAATTTTTAATTTACAACTGCCTTATAAAAGTGATTTTATGTTAAAAATTAAGATGATTATTCAATTAATAAATATGTTCATACGCCTTCTATTCTTCATAAGGTTTGTGCTTGAAACAAAAGCTTTAAGCATAAAACTTATTATTCTACATTTAAAAAAGTGATTTTTATATTCAACTTATTCAAAGTGACAAGTAATTATGTATTAATTTGATTTTTTTTATAGAGGACTAGCTTTTTCATTACAAACGGAAACTAGTATTAAAATGAATTAAATTCAACATTTAATTAAAAGCAACCAATACAGACCAAGGCGTTTACAGTAAAAAATGCCGACCATATGGTATTTCGCTTCGGAAACGTAATACCAAACCTAACATCTGAATAGAAATAATTATAGATTGCACCAAAAGGAAAAACACAGTTCGCAAACATTAACCGTAAGATTTTACAGATTGTCCATGCGTTATCTTTCCAATCTTACGTTGAACTCTACGATTAACCTTTTGGTGCAACCCGTCATTAGTTTTGCGCGCATTTAGAGGGTAAAGCCACACTGGCAACGAAAACACGGAATCCCGATAGAGCGATAAGATACTTCCGCTCGAACCACAAACTAAATGATCGACAATATAATTTTTATATAATACCTCTGTAAAGGGATTTCTTTTGTGTCATACAAAACACAAAAATATTACTGCTGCCTTTGAATCAAACACTAACTCGTCTTTGTCCTTGACCTGCGCGAACTTGAACTCCTCGAGCCGGGCCACCAGCGCCGCCTGCGTCTGCTCCAGCTCCACCTTCTCGGCCTCGGTGGTCGTCTGCAGGTACTTCAGCCTCTGGGACGTTTCCCGCTGGGCGCGGAAACGGTCGAACACCTCCTCGGGCTCCGTCACTCCTGGGCATACACAAGGCTAGATCCGGCCGTGTATGGATCGCTTTATTGAGTTCATTACAAGAATATTTAATAATTCTTATGCAAAATCGTTGAAAGAGATTGTAAAAATATCACGAATTATTCCTAAATCTTTGAAAATAAAAAGGTTTTTATGAAACATCTATACCTAAAAGAAGAGTAATTTTTCAATTACGGATCTTATTAATTACATGGGTAAAAATTAAAGTCTTCAAAAAATAAAAAAAACGGAGCAAATTAGCAAGCTATTTTCACTGTTATTGTTTTTTAAAATAGTATCCGTTGAGATCAATACATAGCTGTATTCGATGGAGTCGTTGAGAGAAAAACTTTGCCCATTCGAAGGTAGGGGTCGTTTCAAAGGCATTTTATATGGAGCCACTGTTTCTCGGCGTCCCTAAACCACTTTCCTCGAGGCTTTTCTTTTATATTGGGAAATAAATAAAAATATCGTGCGACGTCGAGGCTGCTAGATGGGTGAGCTAGTATTTCTATGCCTAACGACCCTAAATTGTTAGTTGTTTGTCTGGCGGTATGTGATAAGGCGTTGTCATGATGAAGGAGAATCTTAATGCGAGGTCGTTTCTCCCGAACGTTTTCCAAAAGAAGTAGCAAACAGTTGTTAGTGTACCAGTCGGCTGTGACTGGTTTTTTATCTTCTAAAAAAATTGTTTCATGATGACTTGTCATTCCAAAGAAAGAGGTCACCATCTTCTTTCCAACGCTTTGAACTCGTTTTACTTGAATAGGCAAATCTTTGAAAGGAAACACCCACAGAGCAGACTGGTTTTTGGTTTCGGCATCGTAACAGTTAATCCAGCTCTTGTCACCTCTAGCCAAGTCGCATAAAAATATATAGAATTAGAATCAGCGAACAAAACAAATTCCTCAAGAACTTCGTTAACTAGCATTAAATCTATTTTTTTTAACTATAGATCGTCAGGTACATCATCTTGATGAGGTTGCTGCGGTTTTACGAATTTTAGATCTCCTTTTTTCAATAATAGTTTTGTAGAAAGATATTGTGCATCTTTTCTCAGCACATTACAGACTGTCAAACCCGGATTAACTCGCAATAAGTCGATGTTATGTGTATGGTGGGATTTGAAGGGTATTATTCATTAAAAGTCCATGTTTTATTTAAAAGCGCCATCTGTTAGACTGTGAAACGTAAGTAAGTGTTTTCTATAAAAGCGCCATCTGTTAGATCGTGAAATATAAGTCAGTGTTTTTTTTTAAAAGCGCCATCTAGTAGATCGTGTAATGTGTCAGTGTTTTCATTGAAAGCGTCATCTGTTAGAT
The DNA here is from genome assembly GCA_005406025.1 of Eumeta japonica. Lineage (NCBI taxonomy): Eukaryota > Metazoa > Arthropoda > Insecta > Lepidoptera > Psychidae > Eumeta > Eumeta japonica. The sequence continues at coordinate 83,557 of BGZK01001372.1, forward strand.
CTTGAAACGTAAGTCAGTGTTTTCTGTAAAAGCGCCATCTGGTAGATCGTGAAATGTAAGTCAGTGTTTTCATTGAAAGCGCCATCTAGTAGATCGTGTAATGTGTCAGTGTTTTCATTGAAAGCGCCATCTGGTAGATTGTGAAATGTAAATCAGTGTTTTCTGTAAAAGCGCCATCTGATAGATCGTGAAACGTAAGTCAGTGTTTTCTGTAAAAGCGCCATCTGGTAGATCGTGTAATGTTTCAGTGTTTTCATTGAAAGCGTCATCTGTTAGATCTTGAAACGTAGGTCAGTGTTTTCTGTAAAAGCGCCATCTGGTAGATCGTGAAATGTGAGTCAGTGTTTTCTGTAAAAGCGCCATCTGTAGATCATAAAATGTAAGTCAGTGTTTTCTGTAAAAGCGCCATCTGGTAGATCGAGTAATGTATCATTGTTTTCCTTAAAAGCACCATCTGTTAGATCTAAAAATTTGAGTCAGTGTTTTCCTTAAGAGCGCCAGCTGTTAGATCGTAACATATAAGTAGGTACTTATATAATAATTAATTGCTTTTGTTTTAGAATATGTAGGTTTAGAGTAATCCTTTATTTTTTATTAACGAAATTAACAATAAATACCATCAAGATTGTTTACATTTTGAGACAATTAAAAAACGCGTTTTTGTGTGTGTGTGTGTGTGTGTCAGCTCCGACGCACGACTCGAGCTTATTCTTTACGAACGATTATAAAATAAATAGATTATCGATCTATCGTCAGTCAGACTAGTGTGATAACGTATGAACTCCTAAACCAGTAATAAACAGTGGAAAGGGATGGAGGATCATCATGAAAGAGCAACCGAAGCCTGTTACAATTTTTATTGTTTGTTTAAGTAGCAACGAAATTTGGCAACAGTTTCTGAGTTGCCAATTCTAAAATATTTATGAGTGACCTGCGTATAAAGAAGTGAAGCCCATGGTCAAATTTTCAAAACGATACGACCGTTAATTGCTGCATGTACATAGACAATCAAAAGTTATTTAGTGAAAGAAAGATTGATTTGGCAACCGATTGTATAAATTCAAAAAGAAAGCATAAAGCATGTTAAAGCATAAAATTTAAGATTTTCGTTAATGGTTATAATAATAAAAGAGTGTTTGTCGTTTTTGAGATGTTGTTGAATATGGTTTTGATTATCGTACCGTTGAAAAGCATAGCTCCCTACGATCTTTTATGTCAGATAAACTTAGATGGGTCGGGGACCGCTGACGTTGAACTTGGTCTCCGAGGCACGAAGCGTTAGATATGATTACGCTTAAGTTAAAAACTCATCGGTCAATCAGTCCGTAGTCAAAATCGAACACCCGGTTACTTCCTGGTTCGAGGGCAACGTATTTAACCACTGAGCCACCATCTTCGCTGCAATAAAAAGCTGAAGAGTGATCATCTTTGTGGTCGCATTCCGATAATCTCACCGGTCAGCTTCATGAGTCTCTGAAAAATGGTGTCCATGGCCATCGCCGCGCTGTTGTCCTCCGCGATCGCAGCCGCCTCCCCGGACCCTGTCGACTCCTGACGCACGAGCGGGCGTGCTGTGGACGATGCCAGTTGGTTACTATAAGCGTCATACACAAATATACATTTCGTTTGTTAGTCCAAACATTATTTCAAGTTAAAAAAAAAAGTGACATTTTATGTGAAAAAAGTTTCAAAGATACAGTCATCTTGGCTGTTCATCGCCTAATCTTTCATAAATTGAGATTCTTAAATAGCTACAGATGTTCTTTTAATATGCATTCGCGCTTTCGACCCTGTCAATGTTTATCATTATTAAATAAACGTGTTGCGTCAAGTCTTGTTCTCTCCGCTGTACATTGAGGCAAATTACCCTTACGCAATCTTTGTATTTTAGGTTGAAGGTCTTAAATTCACCTTAAACCCTCCACTTTAGCCTAGTGCGGGATGGGAGCTGTTAATGACCGTTGCACCAATATGATGACGACATCCCGTCTGAGTCTGGGACTTAATGTAATACATACGTCCAAAGTACGAAGCGAGTTAATTTTTTTTAATTTGTTTAAACTAAAACCAAATTGATCAATTCGTTCATGGCCAGGATCGAACCTAGTACCTTATCGTTAGAAGGTGACATGCTTAGCCATTGAGCCGACGCCGTTTTTTTTTAATAGGATTGTACCCAATGAAAAAATGATGTCATTATGAGGTTTTTCTTGAACGGAATGGCAAGAGGAAATCATTCCATCCCGTACTACACGCACTCCCATTTGTTTTCCACTTTTCACGCGAATATCCGTATTTATATTTACCTGCAGGTGGAAATATTCTCTTTTCTAATTTTTCAAGCTCTCTCCTCCTCTCCTCAAAGCGGTGCGCGAAGTACGCCCGCTCGGTAGCCCGCGCGTGCTCGGCGTCGTGCGCGCGCGCCGATTCGGCTGCCAGCGCCACGGTCGCTTTAGCTCTCATGTCTAACGCTTCTTCGCGAACCATCTAAAAGGATTACTTTTCCTGAACATCCTGAATCCTCTGATTGGCTGAGTGGTATTTCAACATAGCCCGCAGGGTTCAATTTTATACGACCGCTATGGCCTTTCAGTGAGATGCATTGCAAGAACAAAGGTGAGCTGGACGATTTCGATCAGAATGATGGTCGTCGAGTTATCGCCGAGTCGCTTTCAAAGAAGAAGGTAACCAGTTCGATTTGAACCACCCTCTCCTCACAACAACCCTACAAAAAACTGCTACCTTATATCAAATCTTTCGATTCTTCGAGCCATCGTTCCTCACCTCCAGTTTCTTTATCTCCTGCCTCTGCTTCTTTAACAGTTCGGCCATGTGGGCGAGAGAGCTCTCGAACTTGACGGAATCCTCCGACAAAGCTAGCCTAAAAAATGAAACAGTTCATCCCCTTCATTGGATATTGACATTTTATATAGTAGGTACGTGGCTGCAGAGAAATTAAAAACATTGAGCTGCCTCTAAGTAGCACGACCATTTACATGGTGCTTCGGAATGTGCTGCTGCGGTTTGAGAAATTGGAATGTTAAAAATATCGATGTTGGTCATAATATTATTTCTCAAAGAGAACATTTAAAAATTTTAACCTTCTAAGGTAATTAATGTTACTGTTTTTTTTTTTTTTAATAAAATATGACATTCATCAAAATTCTAATATTTTTGTACAAAATTAGAATTAGTATGGTCTTAAAATAACTTACAAAACTCTAGTGGAATGCGATGATGAATGCGTGAGACTTACATTCAAAAAAGGTACATAGGTTTTATGATATTTACTGACAAAGAATGAAAGCATTTATTTTCTTACCTAAAAGTCAAAGAAAATCTATTTACCTGATTGATGAGTATTTTTTCTTCACGAGCTCCGCTTCGTTCCATTGAACTATCACCCTATGAATTTGATTTTCTAAGTGCGATGCATGCTGGAAATAGAAAAAGTACCAACTGGGTGTCGAATAACGGACACTAAAATTTTCTGCAATAAATACGATTGTCAACGTAGTTATTACTTTTGATATGATTTAATATTGACCCCATAAGCGATGATAATTGACGCAATCATCAAGATTCTTACGAATCTTTTACATCTTTTACAAGAAGGAAAAAAATATACATAACCTTATATAAAAATATACATAACTGTATATGTATTTCGTTATATACTTAATCAACTACGAGATAATTCGTGAATTAGGAAAACCGGCTCAATCATAATAATTGGGTTTTTGAAAAAAAATTTTTTTTTTGAAAAATGGAAAGATCATATATAAGTTTTATAACAAAACAATTTTTTTTTTCTGCAATAATTAAAAAGCTGTATCAAAATAAAAATTAATTTTTGAATCCAGTACCGAAGACGCGCCGACAACTCCCGAACAAATCCGAATTTTTGTTTTGATTTATTTTGATTTTGTTTTGAAAATTTTGAGTTTTGATTTATTTTATTCTGTCATTGTTAAATACTCAAAAATATATAAAAATGTCAAATCTCAAAAGTTACCGCTCTTGTTTTTGTACCATTATGTACAAATACTACAAAGATGACTCCGGAAAAAATGTTTTTAAATGTTCCTCAAGACGAGAAACGTCGAATAAAATGGTTTCAAGCAGTGCTCCGAGATAATCCTAAAACAAAATCGAACTTTTTTTGTTGTGAAGATCACTTTGATGTAAGTATTTCATATTCATATTGTCATTAGTTACTTATAATTATTGCTGTAAACGCTGCACTGTTATGGAATTGCTATAACATTATGACGTCACAAGTATGGTGGCCAATCGTGGCGCGTTCACAGTCACGTGGTTTTTTTTTTAATTTTATCAATTTTTAATCGCTTATAATTAATTGAAAAAAAATTTTTTTTTCGTTTTTCAAATAACATATCAATAAAATTAATAATTAAGTTTTAAAATACATAAAAAAAATAAATATTTTTTTTTCAAATTCCCAATTGCGCTTACGATTCCACTATACTACTTTCCAATTCCAATTATTCCAATCTACTACTTATTGTTAAGGATACTTATTAATTATACCCTGTCTGTATACTACACTGTTAGTTTTTTCAACGGCAACTTCAAAATCATTAATTTAAGAGGTTATAAACATATAGCTCGCATATGATAGATCAAGTGGTAACTTAATATTTTGCTAAACAATGCCTTTAGGGTCCGATTTATCTATACTTTGAGGCATTTCATAGATACACGAGCATGAACCTATTCAACTATATTCTATACCTCATACTCGTAAAACCCCTATTTATAACTTGTCACGGTGTTAGATATAATAATAGGGTGTTACGTCATAGTATCCATGCAACCTATAGTAATTTCCGTACCTCAGTAGTTTTAGCCCAAAAGAATAAAGTAATGGGAAAAATTATTTGCATCATAAAACAATACTATAACAAGTGATTTGATATATAATATTTTTAGCACAGTAAGGTCGCCCTAAATCGGTTGTTGTACCGCAAAATATCGATTCTGTGCGAGAACTAATAATGCAAGATCGTCATGTTACATATCGCGAGATAAAGGCGTCTCTGGGCATAAGTATGCCAACCATGCGTAAGATACTTTAAGAAAAGGCTGTAAAAATATTTGTTCGCGTTGGATTCCGCACAATTTGAGCATTGATCAAAACAGGCTCGTGTCGATGGGTGCAAAAAGTGATAAAAAATACAATCATGATGTGTTAAAAGCTGTTTATAATATCTACACAAGTGATGAATCTTGGATGTATACGTATGACCCCGAAACTAAACAACAGTCAACGATGTGGGTGTTCCGAGATGAGCCGAACCCAACAAATTGATTCGTGCCAAAAGCACTTTGAAGCAAATGGTTGTCTGTTTTTATATAAATGGACATGTGGTTATAGTGCCACTAGAGAATCGCAAAACGGTTAATTTGGAGTGGTACACGACTGTTTATTTGCCAGAAATCTTTGAAGAAATAATAAAGAACGACCGACAACGCAGAATCATTTTTCGTCATTACAATCCCAGCTGTCACACATCGGCCGAAACAATTCGGCTTTTGGAAGGTCAAAAGATCGAACTGACGTAAGATCGATCTCATCCGCCGTAGATTTGGAACCTAACGATTTCTTTTTATTCTCAAGCGTGAAGAATAAATTACGTGGTCAACGTTTTTCGAGCCGTGAAGAAACCGTTGATATGTTCAAAATGCGCGTTTTGGAGATACCGCAATTAGAATGGAAAAAGTACTACAAAAATTGGTTTTAGCATATATAAAACTGCATCAATCATCGTGGCGAATATTTTGAAAAGCAATAAAACCATATTAAATGATAGATGTTTGTTTCTTATTGATATTCCAGACACATAAATAGCAGCCCTCGTATGCATTGAGTGCTCCAATTACAAATATTTATTTTTGCTATTTAACTACTAAACTAAATAGCGGCTTACATAACTAGCAGTTTTTGAGGAAAATGCCTGTGAGATACGGACGGACGGACGGGCGGAAATGATGAAACTACAATGGTTCCGTTTTTGCTATTTTGGCTCAGAATCCTAAAAAGTATTCAGAATAATCAACCATATATTTAAAAACTTTAAACAAATCAATGATTTACATACACTAGAACTACAAGATATTTTTTTCACGCTTATAGTGCTAAATACAGCCTGTTCTTTATTTGGTTTTATAAAAACTGAATAAAAAACAAATAATTATTTCAACACCGGAAGAAGCAATCCTTAATTACTATTGATTTCCACAAATTGGACGGTTTTTCTAGAAGAGTTTTTCTAGACTAAATACGATGTATCACCACACCTTTCTACCAGGATTGAAAATTTTCAGATTCCTCGTCGTGGATTTTGTATTCTCAATAAGCAGGTGTTCGTATTCTTTCTCTAAGGTCTTCAGTTTCGTCTTTTTGTGTTTCTTTTCGTATTTCAGCAGATCCAGTATTTTTCGTTGTTCTATTACTTTCAAATCTAAATTGTTGATCATCTGGAAAAAAAACATATTAAAGACTTTATATATTGCAAAAACAATGTGTTTATGAAAGATTGAGAAACCACAAAAAACCACAGGTCCAAAATTTTAATAAAAATGCCACATAATACCTGATCTGCAGTTTTGTTCCCGACAGGGCAGACGTCATTCAAATACTTTTTGATCTGCACCTCGTCTTCTCCTATCAGGGCTCTGGCTTGAAGTAAGTTCCTCATTCTCTCTTTAATCTCCTTCTTTAGTGTGTCTATCAAATTATTATTTTGTTGCTTTTCCGCTTCGAACTCTTCATAGTGCGACTTCCTTTGACCTTCTGTAACGTCAATATTGTTTTATGTTCACGTTTTGTACTCATTGCTTTCTTTGTGAAAAAATTTCTAAACAGATATCATAATCTGTTGTACCGACTGGACGAAAGGACCGTTTAACAAGGCAAATAAATGGAATTACTCCTTAATGTTAGAAAATCAGCTGAAACCTACTGTTACAGTTCAGCGATATGATCTAATGCGTTTTTTTTTCTTATAATTCATTTGTAATGCGATTAGGCGATGAAATTTTCTTCATACTCTTTTTTGGTTTTAAATTACATTATGTAGCTGCCCCGAGGATGTGTTTATGGATGTGTATGTTTTACATGTTGTGTATAATATATTTATTTTATTAATCAGCCAGGTCGTCTCCTTCACTTTTGTTTCGATCCTGAATTTTCCGATGGCCCTCTGATAGCAGTTCCGGGATAATTTTTTACATCCTTTTTAAACTTGAAAAATTAAAATGCCTACGGAAGTTTAATTTAAGAGTGTGAAAAATTTTATATAAATTTTTCACACTCTTAAATATTGACCATATACATATATTCACAAAAAAAAAAAATAAAAAAGTAAAAAATCATTTGCTTTTCAGTGAACGTCGAACACATACGCTACCGATACGAGCAATTTTACATTTTCGATGCCAAAAATGCATTGAAGAGGAAATGAAATTACGTGACTCCCAAGTACGATTGTCCCTCGAAAATGCTACAAATAATATATGCATTGAGGGGAACTATTTTGAAAAACAAAAAAAAACTGCATCTCTATTTTATAATTCTCATATCTATACCGATTTATTGAAGGTCTTTCGTATAACAAAAAATCTACTAAAACCGATGAATTCTTTTAATTTTTTTTCTATTTTACGATTTTATGGGCAACTATATGTTTCAAGTTCTAGAAAAACACACTGGACCATCTCGAGATTTAACCATTTGACTGATTTTTCAATCGTCAGATAAAACCTATCCGTCATCTAAATTATAACCGGACTGAATATAGAAGCCCAACAATTGAACTATTTTATTCATACAATTGTAATTTTTAATTCCTTTTATGTTTCATTTTATCGTATGATTAACGTTTATCTATGACCATGATTTTTCATTTATCATAGATTAGATATATGATAAATTAGTCTTTTAATAGAATGCAGCCTAAAAGGATCCAAACCAGTTATGGCGTTTCTGAGAAATGTGAAAACACATGAAGTAATATATATATATATATAAGTTAAATACAAAATTGCCTCTTCTCTTGAAATTGCTTAAAAATTACCAAACATTTCCTTTCGCTTTTATTCTTTTTGATTTTTATATTATTATTTGAATATTTCAATGGATCTTAGAAACAGCGCTATATTTAACTAAAAAATCTTCAAAAATATTTTTCCATGTTTGTAGCAATATAAATTAGTGCTCATTTATTAAAAAATATTTTTATTCCCAACAAATGTACAAATATTTGTTTTGTATACAAGTTTTTTTAGACTCCATGCAGATATAATCAATGCATTTAACAATTAAATCATTTTATTACCATTAATCTGATTCAAAGCGAACGCATGAAATATCTCGCAAATTTTTTTATTATTTACTTGGTTCATTTACGTTCAGAATAATTCTGAGCGTATGTTATTTAGTGCCCAAAATAATTCAAAACAGTTTTACACGGGCTATTATAATGTACATAATTGATAACTAGTTCTATTATGCTACTAGAATATTAAAGTTACATAGAATTATACAAATAAATAGAAAAACTAACCGGAAAGTTGTATTTTCTTTTTGATCTCAAATATTTTTGTATTTATGGCCGTCAAATGATCTTCTGTTTCAATTGCGAACGGATGTTTTTGATAACACGTCGTCATTTTGTTTTGTTATTCAAATTAAACAAATAACAGGAAGTCACATATCAGATATGTATTTAAATCGTAGGTAGATATGCCTACTACGAAACAATGTTGTTACTGTATTGGTTACCCTATTTATTGATCAAACGTTGTGCTGTCTTGGTTCCTTTAAAATTACCTACCATTTTTTTTAGGTTTATTAATTTCTAATAGATTCAACGAGATCTAAATAGTAAAACTATATTTAAATTCATTTTTAATAGACGAAAAAAGGAGAGTGTTCTATGTTCTGTGTGTATTTATTTTATGTATGTTCACAGATAATTTCGACAATTGTGGACCGAATTTCAGATTTTTTTTTCGTTTGAGATGGTATACTCCCAAGGTGGTCCCATGGCCACCAAGTCAGGATCTGATGATGGGATCCTAGGAAAATCAAGGGAAACCCTCAAATATTATAGGCATGTGTTGTATGTTTCAGCTCTTTTTTTTATCTGTTCAAGATTTTGCATATGGTAGTTGTCATATCAAGCTGCTGAGCTGATGATGGAAACCACAGTACTCCTTAACGGTTATGAGTTAGGGGATAATACTGCGATTTGTCTCCAGAAACTACTCTCCAATGACTATTAGCAAAACTTAATATACACTGAATTAAAATTAATTACTTATTAATCGACCTGCTTATTTTCATCCATTTATATAATTTTAAAGTGACAATCGTAAAAGGAACACATCATAACTCTTAACGATAACAGTAGAAACAGAGTGATGTAATTTAATGTAGAAGGATGAAAATGTACTTTGTGTGAATTGTAGAACTTTTATATTATAAACAACAGATATAATTTATATAGTTTATATAATAATAATTTGGTAGTTGAACTCCAACTAAGAATGTGAAGATCCTGGAATGACTACTAGTGGACAAAAAAATCGGGACCAGAACTGCTTTTCCATTCGCTCCGTACCAAAGTAAAGGAGATGCCCGGCCGACCTTATTAACCACGGCCTAATCCACATGTAAAGTAACTAAATTAATTGTGAAGTTATAATTAATCGACAACTAAAAAATGGGAAATAAAATGAATATAAAAAATAAACAAAAACCGCCTGCAACAGCTTTTTAGATATTTTTTTAAACAGACTTCAAAAACAACTGATTAGTTGTTTGTTTGTTGGAACCGACTCCAAAAACAACTGACGAGTTGTTTTTGAAGTCTGTTTAAAAAATTATTTAAATAGGTTTTTGAAGGCGGTTTCTATTTTTTTTAAATATTTATATTTAGTTGTTAATGTGTTTTTGGTTTTTAAAAATGATCTTGAAATTAACATTTGATACAAATATGTATGTATGTGACTCAAACACGAACGTTTAACGTAAATAAATGTATTTTAAATGTGCGAGTCACTTTTGCGGGGTAAATTAATAAATTTTAAAAAAAAAGTATTGCAAACTTATACTATGTGCGACATACTAAATGAAAGTGCTTATTATGAGGGTTTCGATGCATTTTATTTTAATAATTTTCAAATGATCAGTTTTAAAGTTTTTTAAGATAATGGATAAAAAATGACAATTTCCCTCTTATCTAATAGTATTTTGTAAAAAATACAAAAAATAGTGTTTATGGATTACAGGAAAAACTATAAGAAGTCTACAATTTATTTCGTTTCAGTTCGTTTCAATGTCCAATATAAGCTGACACTCACTAAGTACGTAAATGCATACTTAGTGCCTATCAGTTTATACTGGAGTTTATCTTTCGCTTCCTTTCAATGTCCAGTATAAGCTGACACTCATTAAGTACGTGAGTGCATACTTAGTGCCTATCAGTTTATACTGGAGTTTATCTTTCGCTTCCTTTCAATGTCCAGTATAAGCTGACACTCACTAAGTACGTGAGGGCATACTTAGTACCTATCAGTTTATACTGGAGTTTATCTTTCGCTTCCTTTCAATGTCCAGTATAAGCTGACACTCATTAAGTACGTGAGTGCATACTTAGTGCCTATCAGTTTATACTGGAGTTTATCTTTCGCTTCCTTTCAATGTCCAGTATAAGCTGATACTCATTAAGTACGTGAGTGCATACTTAGTGCCTATCAGTTTATACTGGAGTTTTCTTACGATTCCTTTCAAAGTCCAGTATAAGCTGACATTCACTAAATACGTGAGTGCATACTTAGTACCTATCAGTTTATACTGGAGTTTATCTTTCGCTTCCTTTCAATGTCCAGTATAAGCTGACACTCATTAAGTACGTGAGGGCATACTTAGTACCTATCAGTTTATACTGGAGTTTATCTTTCGCTTCCTTTCAATGTCCATTATAAGCTGACACTCATTAAGTACGTGAGTGCATACTTAGTGCCTATCAGTTTATACTGGAGTTTATCTTTCGCTTCCTTTCAATGTCCAGTATAAGCTGATACTCATTAAGTACGTGAGTGCATACTTAGTGCCTATCAGTTTATACTGGAGTTTTCTTACGATTCCTTTCAAAGTCCAGTATAAGCTGACATTCACTAAATACGTGAGTGCATACTTAGTACCTACCTATCAACTTATACTGGAGTTTATCTTTCGCTTCGTTCCAATGTCCAGTATAATTTTACACTTGGTAATCTTTTGTAAAATTTACAACATAGTTTCATATGTTTTATATAATTACATATTAACATTACATATAAAGCAGTCAAAGAAGACGTTATTCATATTATTTCGAAGATAAAAAAAAAGCGTTTTTTTCTAAATTAACTTTCTAAATTTCATTTTAATGTCTAATTTAAGTTGACACTTATGTACTCACACACTTAATAAGTGCCAGTTTATATTTGACTTGTAATATTACGATGTACTTAATATTAATTTTAAGAATAAATCAAAAAATTAATCATCAGATTAGACTCTATGACTCGGTCTTGATCTATGTATATAAGTATATACGACAAAACAGAATTTAACAATAGACAATATATTCTACAATTTTCCATTACAATCCGGTAGATACAGTACAACGCAACAAACTTTGCCGCTGTGAATTTTGTCACAAAAGCATCAGAATGTAGTAAAATAGAAACGCGGCGAAGAAGAAAGAAGGGTCGGGGAGCATAATACCTGTGCATTATAGCACTCGCAGCCAATTTAGAGCGGCAAAGTTTCGAGCGTTATACTGTACCATATACACTTTTTAGGCTTCCGTACCCAAAGGGTGCCAATGGGACCCTATTACTGAGACTCCGCTGTCTGTCCGTCCGTCTGTCACAAGGCTCCATCTCTTGAACGATAATATCAAGACACTTGAAATATTCACCGATTATACATTATTGGGGCCGCTATAACAAAAATAATATAAAGAAAATAAACTTTATAAAATTAAAGGGGGTCATCGTACAAGAACCATGTCTTTTTTCAACGTTTTTAACTCAATGTTTACAATGACATCATCTAGATACTTGAAATTTTCACCGATTATGTATTACTGTGGCAGCTAAAACAACAAATACTAAAAATAAATTAAATTCAAAAATTAAAGGGGGTCGTCATACAAGAAACGTGTTTTTTTTCAACGTTTTAACTCGATATTTCTAACAGCAGTAACTATACACTTGAAATTTTCACAGAATAATAGTTTTTGTTGCTGGTTTTCTAGATGTTAGAGTAATGTCATATTTGATGGCAATAGAATGCTGCCATTGGCTCTGACTCCGGCTCATTTTAATATATTGACATATCATGATAATAAGATCAAAATATGGTTTTGGGGCTACAAAACCATATTTTGAACATATTGGTTTAAAATCAAAACTATCTCAATTTGTAACCACAACGGCTTACACTTAAATAGACAACATATTCAGTAACGTTAACATAAACGCTGGAACATACACTACTCTATTCAGTTAATATAAGGGGTTGTGGATACAATTTCAAATTGAGTAAAATTTGATTTACCAAAGAAAAAATTTTAAATACTTACCAGTATTTATCAAAAAGATATTGACGGATGTAATAACACCATTACTTTACAAATCTTTACGGATAACCATGTATTGATACAGCAGGCCTACGTATCTTATTTTTTACTGAACTATTTTTAAAACATTGTACGGGGGTACGGAACTTTTCATGTATGAGTCCGAGTCGCACTTAAACGGTTTTTTTTTAGTTACCACTACAAAATTGTTTCTGATTCTATTGATTTAAGGAATGTAATAGATATTGAACGTACGGAACCCCTATACGCGAGTTGAATTCGCAATTGTCCAGTTTATTAAACAATGATATCACTAAATAATTTAATTAAAAAAAATCAATTACTATCTTTAGGATCTATGATTTACTGGTGACTTTATATTACATATATATTTTGACTAACTAAAGGAAATCTGTTATATGTGACATTTTATTAGAAGGTATTAACAAAATTTATAAAATACATCAAAATAATAAATAATAATACTTTAATTTTGGAATACTGTAGTAATGGTGACCACCCCTCTGATAAAGTTCAAGCGCCATCTGTGTTGTGGCGGCGACATCATATCAAGTTGCCGGGTTTCCATTGGTTGAGCGCTGGCGCAGCGCTTAATCGTTCCGTTTCTCCATTCAACCAACATTCCTGCGCGTATCTTTGCATGTGTGTGTGTGTCTACGATCTCACGATCTTTGTAGTTATAAAAACATTATTTCGTAAAACCAAAACTCATTATTTCGATCTAAAACATCAGTATTACACATTATTTTAAAACAATTATACATAAATCACCAATAATCACCAGTCTATAATGCTGCGGCAAGCACACTCTTGCGCAGGCAGCCATTTTGATTCGACGCGCGCGCGTGTATTTACGAACAAAGCGGCCAGAAGCCTGCGGGACGCAGCGGAGCGCGTTGCTACTGTATGTCGCGACCTTTTGATCTAGTTTTCTTTTACCGCTAAAATGTCTTCACTCATTAATAAATTAATAGCAAATAGTTGAAAAATGAAATGGTGTGATAGTATTTTATGTTTCGATAAGTGAGTGTCGCTTGAAAAGTGTTCAAAACGAAGAGATCTGGTAAAACAAATGTGTGTGCTTCATGTGTGAATGTGATACAAGATGCTGTCGGGGGACATGGCACCGGATCGTTGGATTAGGTTGCTAATACTCGGCGGTTTGCTCCTGATACTGGGAAGGATTCACGCCGTCGAAGGTGAGTCTAGACTTCGTTAGTTTGTGAAGCTTACGAAAGCCCAAGTTGCAGACGATAACGTGACCGAGTTCGATGGGAGCTTTTCGACGAAAGCTCGCGTGTCCGGGAGGCTTCGACGCGTTTGGTCGGATTACACGTTCGTAGCATGCGACGGACTCGAGCGCTTCCAATGATACAAGTTTAGATTTTCATTGTATCTGTCTAAAAAATTGAAAGCCCGATTTTGTTTGTTGAATATTTTAACGCCTTCGTCATGCGCGCTCGGTTGCCTACTTAGGATTGTGTAGTTTCGCCCATGTAAAATGAATTATTGTTCATTAAAACAGGAAAGTATTTCAGTACCAGAAGTATGTAACCTCGATTTTAAACGATTAAATAATGGAATGAAAGTGAATAATAATACTTGGCAGTTATTTACTCGTGTTACGGTATGTGTATGGGGCCACATTAAAATCCCAATCTGATGTGAACACACATGTTTATCTCTGATACTCCTACATACGTAGGGTACATATATGGAGAATTGTGTCCAAATATCGGTACGTTTGTAAAGTTTGTAACATATAGTTTCATATTTTTTATCTAATAACATATTAATACTAAGGCAATCGAAGAAGACGTTAATAATAATAACGGTATTTTTTTTTATTTACTTTCTAAAAGTTAACAGTTATTAAATGCCTAGATAGCTATCAAGATGTACCTAAATAGAAAATTTACGTAATCTATCATTTTGTTCTTTCGTTTTGATCTTTAATCTTCTCATGCTACTTTTCCGTCGGAACTTTCATTACTTAAGATTGTAACTTGAAAACCATTATCCTATTTTATTTTTAAGAAATATACAATTGAAAAAGTATCTAAAGATTAATGAATCGAGCAAGAGTTTCAAAATAAATGTTAATTTAGATATTGATTCAAAATAGATATTGATCGCCCGTATCTAAACTACCTTCGTAATTCAGAGAATAAAATGCTTGCTTCAAGTACGAAAGGTATCGAATTCGATTCCGAAACGGGTAACGTTTATTAATTTCGTTAGCTTATTGCCCAGGTTTTAATGCTGACGTTGTGTTCTTAAGTGCTAATACCCGTTCGGTACATAAGGAAAAAAAATTAGTTGTTATTAAGTATGTACGTAAAAGTTTATATGTCATTTAAAATTCAGACTTTAAAGCGGCCAAGCGCTTCAATATTTTAGCAACATAGCCATACAGAACCTTATTATTAATAGATAATTAGTAAATGAATAGATAATATCGTCCTTGGATTTGTAAAATGCAGAGATTATTGTAAATATAACAGTATTAAAATTACCTATCTGAATAGATAACAAAAAGCTAAATTTTAGATAAACGGGTACAAAACTTTTGGAATTTCTTTCCATTCCTCTGTCCTTTCTCGATTTCGATCCTCATTCTCCTTTCGATATCTATAAATATTTTTATCAACAAATATCGCGAGCCACACGTTGTTATATATAGTTGTATATCATGATAAATACCCAGTGACAAGTATCCTTAATTGCTTTTACAAAATCGGAATTTTTTTTATACTGTAAAATTGGCCATTTCAAATAACACGCTTATCGCTCTACCAGTTTTCATCGTAATCGGTTCGCCGCCAATATCTGTTAAACATAAACAGCCACTTTCGAATCTATAAATAGTATGAATGAACGAGATTGGACGCTTGCAATTTAAACAATCTCACCTTAAGGAGAATCGGACCCCTTAAAAGGGCGAAAACTCAAAATAGAACTAGAGGCCAATTCGGCCAAATGGCGATCGAGCATACCTACGTGCTAAGTACTAAACCAGTGAGTCGATAATTTAGAATATATTGTTTATCATCAATTAGAGTTTATTTTGATTTGTTAAAAACATAGAAATATTTAGCGTTTGAAAAAAAAATTGTCTAATCTGTCTAATTATCTGCCAACTTTTATACTCTTTTGTTTATAATATATATAACGTGTATGTAAAACTTATTAACAGTCGCTTAAAATGATTGAAAATTCTTGTAATTCATTGCATCCTATAATTGTTTTATATATCAACTATTGTTAAAAATTGAAAGTTATCAAAATTTGAGGGCTGAAACACGTTTAAAAATCCGTTAATGTCTAATTCTTTAGTGCTTTTTTCTTCGAGGTATATTATTTTATGGTTTATCAGATTCCAAAGTTGTTATTTTATTTCCTCTACAAATTCAATCATGAGTATTAATAATTCTAAAAGAAATCATAATAATACGGTTTTTTAAAAATTTAAATGGATAGTAGTTTAAACGAAATCTGTTCACAATCAATGATTGAACTGATATCCTTTCTATTTATTTTTAGTATAATTGCATTTTTACTCTATTTCGATGGTTAGTACGGAATTTTATCCACAGTGCGTAATGCTTCCGTCTTGACAGAGTTTTTTACCAACCCCCATTGAATTCGTAAAAAGCCGTCTAGGGAGTATGGGGACATCCATTAATGATTGATACCTTTAATGACATGAGGTGATTTTGGCGATTTTTGGCCCCAAAGCGCCACACGTAATTGATAGGTCATGAAAATTACCTGCGATACTCTTTTAAAGGGTCTGTGATTCAAGATGCTCAATGAGACCGGTCTGACTATCAATTTAGTATGTATGTATTGCATATGAAAGTATGTAAATGAATATTACAAATATTGACGTATCCTGTTATTACTTATTTAAAGGTGTTAAATTAGAAAACTTTATGATCTCAGTGTTTTGTTCCAATCACACTAAGTTGGGTATCACATTCGTAGTATTTGTCTTAAACTTTAAGTTACGTATATATATCATTTCAGCAAGTAGCTACATACGTTGATTTTTTTAAGATCTTTGTCCCGTTTCAAAGGATTCGTGTCGGAAATTTAGAATGGCTTAACCTTGTTACATATTAAGACGATAACGAACCTTTCGAAGTTCGACTATTCCTCGGCGTCGATGCGACAGTAGCGAATTTTACCCGATCTATCGCCAGCCGGTCTTAGTCGATCACTAAAAGCTAGATCGGGAGATAAGCTGGACAGTTTAATACGAAATATATTCAGTTCATAGAGTATCGGCGGCGCGCGGCGCATGTAAATGCCCGTGTCTGTATTCGTCGCGCGGGCGCACGATTCGTGTGCTTGCGCTGGCCATTTTGAATATTGATGTTACGACGAAACTATGGGCCCTAGCACCCGTGTGTCTATTTCGTGGGAGAATTACATTTTTTTTTCTGGTATCAAGGACGTTGGGGTTTGGTTAGGGGGGAAAAAATGACGTGTTTATGGTCGCTCAAAGACAATGCTTCTAGATTCGACGGCATTGTTTAGAGACATAATCTACGGTTTGCTGTGTAAAGTGAATATATTTTATACGGAATACTGATTGTTAGTCAAGTAATGCAATTACCTTTAGACTATTTGTCTAATTAGACATGTGCACTAGGTTCAATAAAGGTTAGAGACAATTTTAAAACAATAAACGTCAAAACATAAATCGCATTCATTAGTAGATCCAGGATTTGTATAATTTTTTTATGTAATTAGAAATGTACATTTATTCATATTTTATTTTTAAGAAAGGTAAATGACAGTACACAATTTTGTTTGCGGGTTTAATCATAGACACAGATAATATTTTAGTTTTTGGAAAAAACTTGTGACTTTTTAAATACAGGCGCATGCGCACGTTAACACATTTTATTAATTCGCTACAATTGAAAACGATCTAATGTTTGAAGCCATCGAGAACGGCCAGTTCAATGACAATCCATTTAGACACAGCGGGCCGGGCCTAACCTTTGCGAACGATTTTAATTGGTTCGATTCCCAAGCGAGGATACTACCTAATACCCAGGCTTTGAAGCAATTGTTTTGTTTGTTACAATAATGATGTGGGAAGGTATGACATACAAATAGCTTTAATATCGATATTCATTAATTTTGATGAAAATGAAGCTTATGAGTAACAAGTTGGATATGTCAATTTTTAAATAAAAATGAAAGCATGTCTGACCAGCAGTGTTCTGGTTTTTTGTTTGGTCAGTTTCAAAAGCTTTCAGTTTCTTTTAACTGTTACATTTCGTGTATTTCCGTG
This sequence comes from Eumeta japonica, assembly GCA_005406025.1. Lineage (NCBI taxonomy): Eukaryota > Metazoa > Arthropoda > Insecta > Lepidoptera > Psychidae > Eumeta > Eumeta japonica. Next base: position 101,542 of record BGZK01001372.1, read on the forward strand.
CGTCCGTATGTTCAAATATAACAGCAGAATGAAAGGATTCCGATGTGTGACTTTTTTTGTTTACGATCAGCAAAGAACTAACATGGATACTGGACCTTCAATCTCTATAATATTTAAAGAAAAAAAATGTGTCATAACGGGCGTTCTTACACCCGGTATGTTAGCAGCTGATCTGTGAAGTCGATACTTGTTCGTAGACCGATTGGACAAATTCTTAAAGCCAACCAGTTCAGAATGTGCACTATAAAACGTTTAAGTGCCTAATTCGTTTTTGTAAACTTTATAGCGGTTATTTCAAAAGGCACTTGTCCGACTTTGTAATGGTCGGGTATAAAGTTTATATTACTCCATCAACAAATTATTAGCTGGATCTAGTTTAGTAAGAGAATGCTGCAGGTTAGGGTGACCAAGCTTCCAGTTTCAAGAGGACGACACGTAAAAGCTGCTTCAAAGGAAAATTCTATAATTTTTGTGAATTTATAATGTCAATCAGATAGAATTCTAATTCAATTAGAAAACCTCTGAATCCCTGTGAACTGTCGTACTTTTATTTTGTAAGCACAACTCAAAAAAATTAACTCCTGTGTAATTTTCATCGTCGTTACACTATTTTCTAGTTTTTTAGAAAACTCTAGAAAAAACCGGAGGGTATTCTTAGTGCTATTTTCTAACCGGACGGTCTATACTAACGAGATTTAATGCTATTTGGTTGATTCTGAAACTACATTGATTGATGAAGTATGAGACCGACCATATCATGATATTAAGAAAATGAAAAAAAAAAAACATGTAAAACTATTTAAATAACAGAGGAAATATTAATACCGAAAAACAATTTTTATTTATTTCTTTTCAAAATGGATCCTCAGATTATTTTTATAAAGATATGAAACTTCGGACATACATACACAATACCATTTGCTTCTACTACATTAAGCAACGAGGCTTGTGTTAACTGTGCTTTATTGCGCCATTTTTTTTTATAAATAGAACCAAAAAATCTCTTTCAAGAGACTGTCCTCATGAACGTCCGCCTCAGGGTCGCTACATTTGAAAGCGGACTTCGTCTGGTGTAAGCTTAGAGACCATCCACTACAAACACCTATACAGCCTTATAAAATACGCAGGTTTTGCCGCAGCGGGGACCAAGTCCGCGCCGAGGCGAGCGACATGCGTAAGTTTCGCATCCGCGTATTCTGCGATCCGCTTTGAGCAGCGCGCCGGCTTTTTACGACCGATGGCGGTTGTTAAAAACTCCTGTTCTGATGATGAAAAAAATGTCGTGGGACTTTTTCGACTACGAGGCGAATCTTTATGAGAATGTATCAGGCGGATTCGTGTGACGTTCTCGAGCGATACTCATTGTAAATGCTGACTGTATCGGTAGTGTTGTTATGTTTTTAGAGCAGTTTAAAAATATGGCGTGCGTAATTTTTTTTCTGTTTATTATCTCGATCGCCAGTTCGTTTCGCGATTCAATGTTACATAGTTACTTTGTATTTAAAATGCTATTTTTTTCTTCTGGTTTATTATAATCGGTCGTTGGATGTATTACTTGCCGGTTCTTTGCCCCGCATTTCCGAACCGTTGATATATAGATGAATGTATTTGGGATTTTAATGAGTGCGCGTAAACATGTACCTATCTTTAATAAAGATAATTCTGTTTTTTCTTTATTTCTTTCTTTCTATTCGACCGTACGCTAGTATGTATCAACCGACCCGTGTATAAATAGCGGGTCTTCCAGTTTGGAACCCGCCATTGTGCCTGGAAGCGTCTCTGCTGGCCTTGAATGTGCTCGAAACTGGATAAAAAATTGACAGTCATTTATCTTTATTTTAAAAACATCGATTACTTATGTCTTAAAACTATTTTTTCGCACTAGACGCTTTAAAATATGCGTACGTAGAACAATTATTTTTTTGTATAATCCAACAAAGTTTATTAGAATTAGAGCAATAGTATACATATATATTCGAATAAAAAAAATTAAAAAACTGCATGAGTGCGAGAGAAACTGACGCAACGAGGGTGCCGTAGTATAATATATGTACATGAAAGTTTAAGTGAGTACAGTTTAAATGCATAAAGGCGTAGTTAAAAAAATTAACCATATTTTTTCCTGTCGTATTAACTTTATATTGGTACAATTTATTTCAGATTTGGCTTGCATATTTTGAAGTTCAAACCTTTAAACAGTTTTGAAAATAATTGAAAAACCCGATAAAAGCGAACAGGACTCACATTTTGTAACTTCCGTACAAAAGTAATATGTATGCAGGTATTTAATCTATCAAGAGTCAGTGATTTTTGTCAGTTCCGATGCCGATGCTGGCGAGATATTGGTCCAGACCTACGAAACTTCTCGTTTATTTTTAACAATGTAATTATCCTAATAATATAATAAAAAAATATTCTCCCATATATTGGCCTACATCACGGTCCCTAATTGCAACTGTAAATTTGTAATCATAAAAAACTATTTTTTCATATGACTATTATTGAACTACAAATTGTCGAATTTTTTCTCGTACTTGTGCCGATAAATTGCACAGGTAACTCTTAATAAATGCTTTCAGCGAAAATTATTTTGAACATGATCCGATATACCGTTTTTGAGTTATTGCCGAAAAAATTTGCTTCTCAGCAGAAGGACGTAAGTGCTATGAACATATGCTCTTTTGCTGGTGCGCCTTAGTTTACACTAGTTTAAGAGTGACAGTTTACATGTCTACTTGTTTCTTTAGGTATAGGCGACTTAAGTGCTTATACCTATTATGTGCCGGAAACGTGAAAATAAGTGTAACAACGTAGTTTTCTCATCTGTAGTGCATTTCTTTGTAGTGACGGCTCCGGAACCCTACAGTGAGCATGTCGGACATGCTCTTGGCCGGTTTTTATAATTACAACCTTGTACGAACGAGATGTACGTCCCTCACGACTGCGCTAAAAATATATATCAAATCTCTTATTATATCATAGTATTATTTTATAATGCAAACCATTTTACTTATTACTTTAAATTTTGGGCTGAAATTACTACGTAGTGATCTATATAGTCTCTTATACTGACGTGTTTAACTTTGATCTGTGGCTACTCGCTCCAATCCACGGCGCATCCCGTGTCCGTAAGTTGACCCAAGTCATAAGTGCGCGTGCGCGTGTCACGAACACCAAACACTTCACGAAAGCTCGTGGTACGGGTTTTCGGAAAAAAAAAAGTTCCAATGTTTGTTGAAAAAATTGTATACTTAAAATTATGGTACGTGACTTCTCCGCGGTATGTTGTTTATTTGATGTCGATGGGGACTAGTTTTCATGTCATATGGACTACCTTCGTAAATTCCAAATCATGTCGACTCAGTCAAGAGGAACAATTCAATTGAGCATGTGATTTATTTATTGATAATCGTTGACGATTCTTTGTATATTATTAAAAAAAATATTCACGTCAATAAAAAAATACCGTAAAATTAAAGGTCTCATTGTTCTATTATATAATATTCAGTGTCGTACTATATTTAAAATTGATAATTGGATTTTTTGTATATAATTAAGAATTTTTGTGTATAATTTTGAGTATAAATAATATTTGTTAGCTTCGGTTCGTGCCTTGTTTTCCAACAGCTATACCTCATGTTCCTCGACATACCAAGAATAATAGTCGCCACTGAGTACTGTCGCAAAAAACTTGTAACTGAATTTCTTCCTAGAAATTGTGTAACCGGCCAAGCTTTTGCCTTAAGGTCAACATTTTAACATAGTCATGTAATAAAATGATTTCTGTAATCGTGTGTCTCTGAACTAGACTGTCGAATAATAAGAAAAATCGTGTTATTAACAATGAGAAATTTTAAAAATTGCTCGTCCTTGGTTGTCTATTGTTTCTTCCATGACGTGTTATCCTCGAGTATATTTAATATATTATGAATTCCATTCAATAAAACGATAAATTTACCCCTGAATTTACAGTCCACAATAATCGCGGAACATAAGGTAAAAACTGTAGACTACAGCAATCCTCACAATCTTGATATTCGCTGAGAAAAGTATTTTATAACTTGCATATTAATGATGTAAACAACAAAAAATTATAGGATCAAAAGATATTTTTCAACTGTGATAAATTCCGTCAAGCACGCAAATGAAATTATTTTGGCAGGGTTACGTACCTCATATTTGTGGTCCGTACATCTTTTTCATCGAATCGAGGAGATTTTTTTGCACTCGCCACACGGGAGACACCGTCACGATAGATATGAAAGCGGCGATGAGAAGCGATTAAAGTATCAAGCGGTATTTCGGGCGCGACAAGGGTTAAAGTCGAAAAGTAGGGAAGTTCTTTGCTCAAGCTTCAAAATAAAAGGGCGATCGACCGCAGCTTCTTTCAAGAATATTTTTGATTTCGCCTATTAAACTTTGTGGTGTATCAGGAAGGTGGCGTGTTCTTTGCACTGCTGTAAGATCGTCGCTTTTCCACATTCTGCTATATTAAATTGATTAGATTAAATTGAAATCCTTGGACCTCGGGCCGTCGACCGTGGCCCGGGGAGGCTAGGGAGCCGTAGACCACCTCGACAGCGATGAGGTGACAAAGTCCGGGGCCGGTGGACTTTCATCTGATACTTTTGGTCGGGACTCGAACCTGTTAGGCATCTTTTGATTCTGTATCGACATTCTGACCGCACGTGTGCTACCACTCTTTATTTTATTTTTAATAAACTTGCATCGTTCCAAATGACGATCGTATTGTAAAAATTTATTAATCGTCGTAAACAAAGATGGCAATTTTGTTTTTATTGTTTTAGATTATTTTTTCTAATTTGAGTGAAATCCAATTATTATTTTTTAAATAATTATAAAAATGACAACCAAGATAAAAGTGTTTTAAATTGCAGGTTGGTCAGTGAAGCTACATAAAACTCCGACTTTAAACTATAATAGCTAATGCTTAATACCACACTGAAAAAAAAATGCATGTTGTATCAACAAAACCGTTTTGTTGACGGTTTATTACCAACATCACATAAAAAAAAATGTAGAATTACCATTTCGCATGTTCTATTGAATATAAAATTATGGTTGTATTTGAATATAGTCAATTCAAATATTTTTTTTGTAAAAAAGACCTTTTTTAAAAATAAGAATAATCGATGTTTGCGGTGAAATTTACCAGTATACTTTGTTTGTAATTGCAACATAATATTTTTAGTAGTATCCACTAGTAACTTTAGTTACTTGAAGATTTGTGTTTTGTTAAATACACAAAACAATTCTCATGATAAACATAATAAACAGTATTTACTAATAATAACTAAATATGAAACGTAAAATTGACTAAATGACATGTCAAAACATTAAGCTTTTGTTACGTTGATTTAACCAATACATTTTTAAATAAAAGTGATTATAAATTACGTTCAAATAAACTAAAGACATAATTGTACTAAATTAAGGCATTTTGTAAAATATGTGCACACAATATTATATGACAAAATACAAAAATCTTTTGTGAAATAAATAAGATTGTATTGTAAGTTAAAGGTAAAAAGATAGCGAAAAACGTAATTGTGGTGTTCAAAATTACTTTTGTATTATTTTTTAATGTAATTATAAATCGGTCAAGCCATTCTAAAATTTTTTTTTGTAAAAATAACGTTGGTCCATCATAATATTAACAAAAAATTTCTTATAGTGTCAATTAATTTTGATGAAAATTGCTGTAATTTGTCTTATTTAAATATTATTCTTAGCTGAAAGTTATTGTTAAGTTAAGTTAGCTGAAAGGATTATGCAAAGCTTATGTTGATAACGATATTTCGTAAAAAACAAACACACATTTTTGTGTTAACACCAACAAAATGTTTTCGTGTTAATATTAAGAAACAACTATATTATTTCTACACAAGACTATTTTGTTATTAAGGGTGTTTTGTTGTTTGACGTATTATGTCTAATATGGTTCGATAAATGGCGCTAACAAAAAAGTTTACAACGCGCCATAGTTGTGCTGACGATCAGACTTAGGCAATTCCAAGAGTCTGTACGCTATCGCTTCTCGGCTTTTTGGCTGACATCAAAGTGTGGCATTTTTTCTTATAAGTTTAATATCGAAAAGTTCCCGCATAGCGGGACTAATATATTAAACGGAGTTTTGTATCCCAACAAAAGTAATTTGGTAAACTACATGGACATAGTTTTGTTACAAGTACAAAATTAGTTTCGTCAAAAGTACTAAAATCATTTACTAGCATGTACCTACCAAACACCTCTAGTGATATCTACTAAAATAATATAGTTAAAAATACAGTTTCATTCCTAGTAAATATTACGGTACTCTTTAAGTAAAAAGACCCTTATTTTACAGATTTTACAAATAATTGTTGTAAGTTTGATTAAAGTTTTAAGTTAAATTAATACAATATGAACTAGTTAAATTCACTATAACATGGATTAAATTTACATTAATAAATTTAGTTACTCCAACAATATATATTTAATAAAAATAACGTCGTACTTATGTAGGTCTTATATTAACCTTATAAAATCGCTTATTTTGTTATTTCAACCAAAGGTTTTTTTCAGTGCATGCACGTAGAACTATATCATTGATATCAGTCTATAGAGTTAAGTGTGAAGTCAGGCGTATTGAATATGCCAATATGGCGCTGGTCCATTTGTGCTGATATGTGCCACATTTGAAGGATGCTGCGAGTTCCTGCGCGCGTTGTCATTCATCATCGTCATTTACAATTTTGACGCCTTTTCTGTTAATAGAAAATATAATAAAATAATAGAAAATGAATATGTCTATAAGAACGTGTCTTAATATTATGCATATGCGTGTATAAATCTACATATGCATTAATCTTAAATATAACATATTTAAAGAATATGATCTAATCGGAAGTCCGCATGCACTCGAAACTGGAGACTAATAATAATTGATATTAAATAGTATATCGAAAAACCGCTTTTTCCTGTAGTTTTTGGGGCGTCGGTGTTCTGCGGCCGCCGCATCCGGCCGTCCGTGTGACACTGGCAGATAAAACTTCTTCCCACACCCACACGCGCTCGATACCCGAATCGATGCATCGTGAATCGGAATCGACACATCGATTAATCGCTTCGATTACCGCTACGTTGCCGGAATTATGCATGCGCTTGATTAGTGACTGATTGTTTTTATTATCCTTTAATTAGAACGCGCCTGACGGATTCCTGCGCGTCGCCATGTTGTTCAAGGCTTGAATTTTTATTTACTCTATTAAGTACATCGTAGCTTTCATTCGTCGAGTTACGCGTTGCGCGTTACATTACGCGTATAATATGAATTAACCAAAAGGCCTACATTGATGGTTTCTACATGTTATTCATAAAATTTAAAGTCGACATGAACGTACGTGCAACAATCAGGCGGCTTTTATTCAACTTATTATCAACCAATAAATCACTGACTTATTCGACGGATTAAAATTGTGCATGTAGACTATCTTTAAAAAATATAATATCTGTAAAAAGTGGCGAGCCTTTTTTATAATATCAACGTATTTTTGTGTTTCTGTATATAATAAGCTGACAAAAATTTAAATTAATGATATTGTAATTAATGTGGAAGGAGGATGCATAACGTCAATACTTGATGCCGGTACGGTGACTATTTTGTTATTACGCGCTAATTTTCGCACGTACACACAATCGTGACAAGGATAAAATTTGCATCACTTTTTTTCGTGAAGATACTTCAAACGACTGACGCATTAAGTATACATCCCCCTTTCTCCGGTCTTCTTGCGATTCCCCCCGCACATTTGCTTCCCTGACAACCTTTTTTTTTTAATATATTGTTTTGTTTATGCTTTATTGTTTTAGCTTATGCTTACTCCATATGCCTACGTGCTGGCAGCAGACAGCCATTAGCTTCATAGGCCCTTATTAATAAAACGCACTTCAGTGCGGCGCTCCATCTTGAGAGGGGTAATAGCAAAACAATTCTAGTGTTTCGCTATAGAAAATGATACGTCTCTCTCCCACGTCACGTCTTGAGATGGCGCATCATACGAGTGACATTTTCTTAATACGAGCGATAGTACCGGAGTAGCACTCACCTGCCCGCTTTACCAGACGTTATGGATTGTGAAAGTAAATAGAAAAAAAAGATTAATAGCTTTAAAACCACCTACAAACGATTCCGCGTCGAATGGTTAAAGTCTCATACAGATATGTTCAGTACTTTTTAACTCATGTCCGGACAAAAAATCATTTTAGATTTATATTGTTTTATATAGGTATACATAAAAGTTTTAATTTTATTTTAAATGTACACATATATATATATACATGTATGTATATATCGATAAATTTTGGTGTTCTCGACTATGCAAAAAGTAAGTCAAAATCCACTACGACATCCGAGAATAAAGTGAATCTATCGAAAGTGGATTTCGAAAGCCGGACCAGTAATTCGTTACGCGTTAGGTGCATGTGTAATAAACGCCACCCGAAGCCGTAATTAATCCATATAAATACGCATGGACGAGTTTTAATCATTGCAAGTTCCTATCGTACCGGTCCAAAGAACGACTCCAGATTTCGAGATTCGAAAGTGTGTTGTAAGAGGCGAATTGATATTAAAAAAAAAGGCTGTATTTAAGCAACAATCTTGTTATAATTTGCGTTTTTTTTTTTGCTTTTACCCCGCTTCCGTTTATAAATGGTTGTTACTGAATACGCATCCATTCTCAGCAAAAGATCAACGAATTGATGTAAGTCGTATAAAAGGATTAACAGAGGTTTATCGATTCTAACAGAAGTACATATATCACGATTAACTTCATTCGCAAATCACAGACTGAAAGTTAGGATGATAAAAATGAAGAGCGGGCATAGACAATTTTGCTTTCGCAGAACGTCTGTACGTTGTATTTGTTTTCGTACAATTTCAACAAGTCTTTTCTAACTAAACGTACAAAAACATGTGGGCGTGTATCGAATTTCATCTCACGGAATTATTAAATAGCTAATTTTGATCATGCGTTTACCTTTATTTTTCCATATATTCGATGTTCTCCTAGCCCGCCTTACATTTATAGTAAACCGCTTACTGCTGCTGCTAATGTTTAATTTATGAACAGTCTGTTATCAGAATATACTTCTATAATAAGTACGAGTAATCGAGAGAAATTAGCTAATTATCTTTTTAATAACCTGAATACGGGAGTCGGAGTGCCCTCTGGCGGCGTGCGGAGGCGTTTTTTTTTCTTACCTCGTTCTCGTGTTATACAATTCGGAGGTCTCCCGAGCCCGTTATCTCGAATCGGAGTGGTTTTAAGTTGGCCGCGAGGGCGCGTATCGGGTGACGGTTATGTGGAAACGGTCACATTTGGAGATCACAAAGTTTACACTTTAGATCAGATAGTGTTCCGAGTTTTTTTTTAATGTATCGCTTTAATGGAGCACGCGCGTACCTTAAACGTTCGATTAATGAGATTCGAATTCAATGTTTTTTTTTTAAGTTAGGATTTTTAATCGACCGTTTTATCGAATTGAATCGTCCATCACACTATAGGTATATATATTGTACAATGATTTACGTATATAAGTCATTCAACATTCATCTGTCAAACAACGTGATAACTAACTTATGAAATAGAATGTAACTATTACATTCTTTGTTATAATTGATTTCAATCAATGTTTATATATAACCACTACAAACACGTTAATGCTGTATAAGTTATGTATACACAAGATAGTGCATAACAGAATGGAACGATTCATAACGTATAGGTATCTATAATAATGAATATAGACTAATATTATACAGAGGTAAAACTTATTGGCATGTATGTAGGAGGTAATCTGTGGAACTATTCTTCGGATTTTAAAAAATCTTTCACCGATACGAAGCTATCTTATACATTAATAATATAAGTTATATTTTGTTTTGATTCTTTCTTTATTTATTAAGTTCCATCACAAGCCATTCGAGTTTAAATTCTCGATGGTAAATAACCATGCTTTTAAATCCATTATTTTTTCACATTTATAATATATTGTAATAACAAAAAAAAATATGTTGCGAAATCATAAATAAAATACATAAATATTTAAACTACATGCATAAACACTATGCTAATTTTTCCATTTACATGAGTGGAAAACCCATTAAGAAACGCGATGGTGCGTTTGGTTTGTCGATTTCTTAGAATAGATTACATGATGAAAAGGAAACGGGGCGATGGAGAGGAAAGCGGGCCACCGGAATTCTCATTGACTGGACGAAAAACAACTGCTGAAGCTGTTACTTCACGTCTGTATTCAGTATCTCGCCGGTCGAGCCGGTCCATTTTTATGGTGTAGTTAAGTTGACCACAGTATGACTAATAAACCAGCTTTCATGCGCGGTTTCGCCCGCGTGGATAGTTTTGATCGATATTTTAATCTCTATTAAAACCTCGAATCCAAGGCTAAGCCTGGTTCCGTGGTCGATATTCAAACTATTCCGAAATCCAATCTCTTTCTTTCCCTCTCCCTTTACTCGTTCTCTCTATTCCTATCCTTCTCCATCTCTTAACGGAGCGGGCGAATAAACACGGCCGATAATATAAAATGAAAATAACAACTTTAATTTAATTTTTATAATTTCTTATGCAATATTTTACTGGCATAATTGCATAGCTGAGTTTTTACGCGCCGATCGTCAAAATAGATTGAGTCATCGTCGAATTATAAGAAGACTCACAGACAAACATTAGTAGAACGCGAAGACGTGTTCCATCAGTACATCGGATTCCATTGAACTACGTTGAACCATTGTAGACAGACTCAGACTGGCTCCACTCACTGAAAATTGCTCAAACTACTTTTTAAATATTTCGAAAATCCATGAATTTGAGCCATTCGAGTCCACAGGTGACACACAAACCGATACTTATTTTTATATACGTGATATTCATTAGTTGTGATTTGATTGGCTACAAGTCTACGATTGAAGTTAATCAATATATTCAATATATCTTTCGTGAGGTCCGCAAAGCAGTTTAGAATAATCAGTATTGTTTAAGCGCTAAAGGTTTTTTTCTGTTGTGTACACTCGTTAACAAAATTACACACCTGTTCAATTTAAATTAACATTTTTAATTAAAAAAATATATCTATACTTTTAAAGAAAAATTGTCGTATAATGTAATTTGTTTCGTTTCTTTTTTCCTCATTAACAATTAAAAGTAGGTTTATCGTTTTCATTTATTTTTAGTATAATGTTATAGATTTTGCGTACTTGAAATAGTTGAATAATAATTAGTTAATGCTAATTTAAAATTATTTAAAAATCACTGAAAGTTGTTTATGCAATGTAAGTATACTATAGAAAACCCCTTTTTAATACGAAAAATAATAATTATTATTTTATAAAACAATCACAATATCAATCGTTCGTTAGATTTAATAAATATATATAGAAATTTCGCCATTTTAAAAAATTCTATTTTAAATATATCTTTGTTTGAGTCGTGAATAACACATGAAATACGTCACCATATATTTTAAGAATTTATATTTTACTGCTTTGCCGCTTTAGCACTCGTTCGGAAAGCAATTTTCATCACCATCAAACAGATATCGGCCGTTGAGAACGATTTATCGTTCGGCGTATAATTTTGCATACGACTGTACAGTAATTAGCCGCGAGCTGCAAGAGTTCATCATTAATCAAATTCTAGTGAATGGGCTGTAAAGTATTAAAAAATTTGGTTGCCTGTAAAGTCGGTATACGGGCGAAAGTTTTACGTGACAACGACTTTGAATGGTAAAATCATTTTAATGTGAATATTCATTCGTATAGTAGGAAGAAGGATGAAATAATAGTAACAATTTAAAACATTTATTTATACAAAGAATTATATTTAAAACATTAATTTATACAAAGAATCTCGCACTGAATTTCATATTAACAAAATTTTATTTTACCTTTACACATACATACGTATTTATATACAAATATACATACAATAACTTGCAATACATTTGCAAGCTATGCACTAATTAGTTGCGCGCGCGGCAGACCGATCATAGTTGAGTGGGAGAGAGACGCAGGCATTCGGCGGCCTCTCTCGTTCGGTGACTCATCGTTACGTTACCGAGCGTTACACTTTTCATAAGTGACTCCCAGCCGCAACCTAATTTAAGACGTTGTCACGTCAAAAGAACTCTTTCCACATCACTAAAGTGGAAGTAATGTCGTTGATTAAGAAGGGGAAACTTATTTAACTTTACGACCCTAACCGTTCACAGTGAGAACAGTAGCATCTTGGTTATCGATTTTAAGTATTCAATGCGCGATGAAGCCAGCGATAATTTTCAATCTCTCTCGTTCAATTAAATCTTAGTTTCTTAACGATGTGACTAACTAGGGTTTTCTGAGTCTGGTTAAATTAAAAGACTTCTGATAAAATCTTTGCTCTTAAATTACTTTAGTCTAAGGCGTAGATTGCTTAAATGTTTTTATTGTCTCATTCAAATCTATTAAATAAAGCGCCAAGTATGACAACAGCGCGTGTGAATGTATCTGTGCGCCTGCGCATTGTGCGATTGTCTCGGTTCCGCGTTGCCGTAACCCCACAATTATTACATGGGTGCGGCCACTTTAGGACATTCCAGATAAGACCATTGCAATATTTACAAATTCATTAATGATTTTACACACGTTATTATTTCTTTGGTGGGATTTTTTTATGTATAATTTTATTTATCGTATTTATGATCAAATACGTTTAGATTATGATCAACTTTTAGGTACTATTGTGCAGTGTAATGGTTGTAGAACAACTTTCTCCTATCTGTAGAAGACGAATAATACTAACTGTAGGTATATGAATAAATTAGCATTAACTATTAATCATCTAACATTATCAAATGAAATGTGCATGCAAAGTAGGATTGCAGAAAAAAAAAGTGTTTTGTCAATGAACAGCGACATAGAAAGTTTATACACTTGTTTTTTCACACCGTAATGGGATTTTTAAGCTAAAACAAAAAATAGTCTTACAAAATGAGACACAATTTTGAATTAATCTCAAACACTTGGAAGTGGGTAGAAAAATATTTTTTCGGACAAGAAACGGGATGAGTAGTTCAAAAGTGTAGCGTACTTGTGTTCAAGCAGTCGTCACTTTTAAGACTACATCAATCCTGCTTTTCTTATTGCTGTAACTTTATTTAATGTTTGTCACTGTATTGGATGAAATTTTAATGGTTGTTATCAACAATCAAGATTTTCACCGTTTCCTGCTCTCGTTCCGAACCATAGAATTATTTATAACGATACAAGATAATAAAAACATAAGTGTGACAGCCCTAACCCATCGGTATCGCATCGAACGCGCGGTGTCCGGCGGAAGCGATATCGTTCGGCGCAGGTCGCGACCAGTTCTCCCGGAACCGACGCACCGTGTGAAACCGCTCTGCTCTCGTAGTCGAGGGCCGGTCCATGGTCAGAAGTGCAGATAGCATATTGTTTTGGACACGAACCACCCATCGACGTAGATGGTCGGATTCGAGTGTGCTAATTGAAGCGAAATCGACGGCTGAGCAAATGTGGTTCGTGGTATTTTTTTCTGCCACCAGGGCGGCGCCACTTTGAGAGTCGTGTGGCGAACATTGGTAGGTTGGGATAGCGTAATATTGGAATTGTCATTCCAATATTTTATATTGTGTGGATTAGGAATAATTAAATACAACTGTTTATTATTAAAGGCATAAGAATTGAAGACGTTATCAAAATAGGGACGACAAAGTTAGTGGAAGCAATCTAAACTTTTTAAATGTAAATAAGATATGCATAATAATAATAATAATGACGTAAAGTAACCAGTTTATTTTATTTATACTCGAACAAAAAATATCTATGGAACTCAACTTCATCTGATTCCTAAGAACTGACATCTTTTGAATGGAGCAATCCCTTCATCCTAGTCGATGGAACGGATTGATATGCGGTGGTTGATATAAATTTGTAAGATCGTTGTGCATAATCTATTTTTGGACCATCTTTTTGATTTACATAGGCCTAAAATGAAATCAATGCAAGCAATTGGTGATACAGTGAAGAAGTTCGCCCGTGTCCTTCATTAAGTAACGACCTTTATCTTATTATTACTTATATTATACGAATTATTTTGTAATTATTACTAACGACTATTGGGAAAATTTGTTCTTTTAATTTTTAAATTACATCTCAAAACAGGCTATTTGTAAAAAGAAAACTTAAAATTATAGGTTCGGTGAGAAGTGATGTTTAGACACTATCAATGGAAATTTTTTTTCAGAAACACGTAGATGTTATAAATGATTATGAATATTCTATTATGCCTGTAGAATATTAAATAGTGGAAACTAACTTTTTAAAACAGATTAAATTTACGTCCTGTTTAATTTCAATCAATTCATATTTTGTAAAAAAATATCAAATCGACACGATAGATACAATCATGTAGATTTTTTTTTCTACCCCTCCGTCTACATTTTTATGCCAGCATCTACTCACAATGCTAAGATTATTATTCATTGTTATTTCCCAACAGTAACATTTTTTTTTATGTTTAGGGTGAACACTGAAACAAAAAAGGGACCAGTTTGAAACAAGTGCAGGGTAACCTTTTGTGGAACGGCCCAAAACAACCTGTCGGGACTTAAAGCCCTTAGTGCCTGCCATAAGACAAAACAAGGGCCCGCAATGTGGCGTACTTTGAAAATAATGAAAGGAAAAAAAATGCTACAGGAGGCATAAAATCTCAACAGTCCATTCATTCGGAAGAAATGGCGACTTGTCTCATAAAAACAACACTATTCAAAACCCCAAATGGTCGTGGTTAGCTTAAGTAGGGACTAGAGTATTGACCTGACTTTGCCCACTGTTTTAGACATGTCAAGGTCCATCGGCGCCCTGTTTCGTACGACCCTTAAAGGATAAGGGCCGATTGCACTGGCCACCGTCAAATAGTCGGTCGACATCGATACGAGTAACCGGCGTGTTGCCGGCCGATTTGCACTTAACGGTCTCTTGGTTTAACAGCGCATGGTGGTATAAGCTCTAAATGTTTGTTATTTATGTCAACAAAGATTTTACAAAAACCTTGTAAATCAAATAGATCAAAGAGATATTTTTCATTTTCGCTTTAGTCATTTTGATTTTACTTTATTGTGACAATTTCAGCGCAGATTTGTCATGAGCATCGTAGGAATTGTCATTATAATTATAATAAACGTAAATGAATATAAAATAAATATAAGAATACCTGAAATGTACTGTTACGAGTCAATTGCAAAGTTTTCATATGAGAGAGATAATAATAAAAATTATTAAATTGTTATTTTTAACGTTTTTGGTACAACATCAATCTTTTTATATATCTCTTAAATGTTCATATTAATATTGTATTTTAAACATTATATCCGCCCTTACAAAGTTTAAACGTTCCTTCTTCGCCGTGTCGTGGGCAATACATAATTATCTTACAGTTTTTTCCGAAAGTTAAAACCGACAATTAACTTTTTGGTGCGGGCGGGCCCTTACGCGAGCTGCACACAAAAGATGCGGCCGAGTTTTAGTGCGGGAATGCAACTTTAAAATGCATTTAAAGGCGCATAATGACAGCGTGTCTGTGCTTTAGTCTCGATTAACCGACGGCTAGTAAACATAAGGATTACTGTCGATACGACGAGCCTGAATGATAGAACGAACTGGATTGTATGTACACTCGTACAAATGATACGATTCCGCTAAGATTTTAAATGAATTATTGACATATATTTACAGTTTTCATTTACGTGATCAGTGTCCAGTTACAATGTGCAATTTTTTTAACTATATAATATCAAGTTCTAGTAATAACGGTTAAGAAATATTCAGAATTATTTATTGGTATTTAGTATAAATTAGCGAACCAAAAGCAGCAATTTTCGATTTAGTTAACTGTGAAACATTGTGCTATCTCCGTTTCACTTTAATATATTCCAGTTGTTTTACCATAGAATTTGACCTGGAATTTAAATCGTAATCTGTGCATTTCAAATGAACCACAGTTGATTACATTCGAACGTATCGCAGCCCCATTACGCCTATTGACTTAGTTTTTTGGTACTGCCCAGCGCAATAATAATGCACACCGAGGAGAAAGGTCTAGTTGTCTTTGATATCGCCATCTGTCACGGCCATTTCGATCGTGCCATTTGCGTGACAGAGATAGGGTCATACAGTCTGAGACCCATTTTTTTCAACGTCTAACACTGGCGTTGTGTCCCGCCTTAAACCGATGCTTCAATCTTTCTCAATGGCCTTGTTTTCGATTTTGACTGACAAAATACCGCAAAACAGGACAATGTTTTCGTAGTTTCTATATCTAAATGAAGACGCCGTAGTTTCTAGACAACCCCATAATTCGAACACAAGCGAATTCTGGCCGTAGTATTCCATCGAACCGGGCACATTTGTGTAATGGAATGGCATGACGCTGTGAACTTTATTGTTTCTTCTCTTATTTGCATAGACCAAAGTTGGATAGGAGCAGGGTGCTGGCTCCTTTACAGACGTCATCGACTCAGAAGCGGCAATGCCCTGACGATCTGTCCAGTCGTATGTCATTTATCCCAACATGCAATAGTGCAATTAGCAATTTTGTTTCATTCCTATTTAGTTCTCTTTAATCGGCCCATAATGATGTTTGAGTGCTTTAAATCGATTTACTAATGTAGCAAAGTAAATAATTAGTAGTGTAGTGTAGTGTACAAGTTGTTCTTGTTTTGGTGCGAGTTTAATCAATGAAGTGTAATTATATCATCGGGTTTAATTACACTTTATTGATAACTTGCGTCATTTTGCGCGGCCAGTTTGCAGCCACTCGTATTTTAATCTTATTATTAGTGAATGTATGTATATTATTGAAATAATCAATCCGTTTTTATTGATATTGCGCAGAAAACCGTCACTGTACTATAATGTAGTGCATCACTATTCTAGCAGCATTTTATTCTCTACCTTCTTTGCTGACTGTACTCGCCGTTTCTCGGGAATTAACGGTACAGTCGGCATGTGGCCGACGCTGTTGTAATTACGGACTACCATATAGTAGAAGGCTGTCGCGCAAGGCCGGTGCCTGCAGGTTTTTACCAAGACCACTGGTCGCAAGTACGATGGGCACAAGTCAAAATTCAGGAGAGCTTGCTCAGAAAGTGTCTATATATATCCAAGGCTTTTGGGTAGGGCGAACATTCCGCAATTGCTTAATTTAGCACCGCAATGTACGTGTGTTGAGAAGTCCGCTCGTGTAAGTTTTATACTCGATGTCTAGAAGGCAAACCATGATTTTGTTAAACATAATGTTGTAAAAGTGTAATTACACATGATTATTTGACAAGTCTTCATGTGTCATCCAAATTATGGGGTTTGTTCTGCATTATATCTGATTTAGGAAAATCTCAATATAAATTGTATCTAATAACTTAAGTTCCCTTTAATTAGAGATAATATCTGTGATAAACACATATCGTAAAATTGTATCATACACTCCTTCCCTCGAAGAGCACGTTAAGCCTTCGGTCCTGCATGTCCTCATCCCATTTTAAGGTCCAACAACTTCTCAATTTAAATTGAAACTATTCTGGAGGGTACTCCCTCACCCTGATTAAGACCTACACGAGTTTCCGAATAAAGAAAAATAACACACCGCTGAATTTTGATCAATAAAACGTGTACATTTTATTGTCTGTTTGACGATGCAGTAATTAGACGACCGCTTAAACCGCCCGACATCCATTTGAATTACACAAGCCCCCCTGGTCACCCCGTTCGCTATCGCGGTCGTAATTAATACCTGCGGCCCGCCGGAGTGCGCCGTGTCCGTCGGTCGGGCGCGCCGTACTCGCTTTTACGTAACGCGTTCTATGCGAAGACACGTAACGCTTGAGAATCGCCATTGTCTCGATGCTAATAACGTTAGTATCGCGCTGAGGGGGTGCAGTGTCAGATTTAAAAGAGCAGGCGTACCCAACAGTTTTATTTTCTGCTTCACCGATTTTCAATCGTTCTCGATAAGCCATAAAAAAAACTGCGAGACGGCGTTCGAGTATTAAGCTTTTCGACGATTTCGGAACACCACTTCTCCCTTGCAAACGATCCTAATAGAACTATGAACCCCAATAAGATGTAATGATTTTCTAAATTTTTTATTGACTACCAATTATATTTACGATTTTCCAAATTGCCATGGACTCGTAAAACACGCAAAAGAATCGTCTTATGTCGATTATCGAAACGCTCAGTCATCCCTAATTTTCCATATCACAGCAAAAAACAGTATCTGTTTCTTTTCGTCCAGTGAGTGAGAGTATTCCGACGGCACTCCTTCCTCCATCTACCCCATCCGTCTTCGTTGGATATTCTATTTCCTCCCAAGAGGCCGGCAACGCGATGGTAACTTTTCTGGTGTTGTAAGTGTCCATGGGCCGCGGTGACCATTTACTATCTATTGGCTCGTCCGCTCGTTTCCCTCTCGACTACGGTAGATATATTAATTCAAATTCTACATATTGTTTGGTACTCTTTTTCCTTTTGTATAAGATTTAAAGTATTTTCCGCTACATTCTTCAATTTTAAATTGTAGGTTTCGCGTAAAATATTTACTTAAGTGCGCGCGCAAAATATACAACAGCACGTTCGAGTCCACCGAATTTCCTACTTATTTTCTTACGTACGTGTGTACTCCTTAACGATTGTTATACCGTTTATGATTATTAGTGCTCAATTAGGCATTCAAAAGTTGTTTAAAACGGCAGCTAGGGGGCGCTCTGTGTTATAAACTGGTGAAATATGTGATTTTGACCATTGAAAATGGAATCGATTGTAGATGCTTTAGACTTCCATTTTTTTTTTAATTTCATACAGACTCACCATTTTTTCATCACTCATAATACCCAGCAAAACGGGCGGGTCGCCGCTAGTGGTAAATATATAAACGAGATATTAATAGTTAAAACGAAAATAAATTCTGTGAAGTTTTGTTATAGACTTAAACGCTGTTTTTATTTTGTATTACAATACAATGATAATACATTATTAATCAAAATTATTGCAACTCAATCTCCATGTTACAAAGTGCATTCACTACCTCCAACGACTTTGTAAAACCGTTTACGAATCGCACAAACCAAAACGAACTTTAATGTCATCAGTTAATAAGGTATATTATGCTTTTATGATGGCTTTTAAAACGGTAAGCACCGCAGTTCTTCTACCTGAACCGTTCGAGGGCCCTACAAAGGTGCATACGGCACCCTCGGCGCTCGCAGGTGTAGACACAAAAACCTACTAATTTCGGTAAAAACAACGAGTTCTCGCAGTCTCCTAGTGCGGTCATATCATTTCGTAGGTCCGGTTTATATGCGTACGGTTCGAAAAAAAAAAACGGTCAAGAATGCCTCAGTTTCCGGTTTCTCGGAACCGTGATTCACCGTTTGGTAGTCGCTTATGAGTTAAGGTATAATTTATAACGATAATTTTGGAATTTTCGAGACATATTTTTTTTAATACGAAATACATATTTATAAATTTAAACTTCTTAAAATCTATTGAGGGAGACATTTCGTTGTGTTCACTTAATTATTATTGGCATTAACTATTTTTTGTAGAACCTTCTCTAAATTATATAATATTTAATATATTACTATAATAGTCGTTGTGTATGCGCATATTGAATACTGAAATAGAATGTAATTCGTTTGTTAGATGTTGACCGTTGAAAAAAAAACAGGTTTTACGATAACAAAAACTATCGGCATTTGTGATATAATAAATTTATAAAAAAACTCTTATAGAGTTTAATATTTTATTTAAAACTAGTTCTAAATATTTCGAAAGGCCGCAGTCAATCTTTACATATTATATTAGGCAATTAATAATTTATATTGGTATAAATTATTATATACCGCATACTTATTATTACATAAATCCTTTTACATTCGTATTTTAAAAGTAAACCAAATTGAACTACCTCCTGCATACCCCTTATATATAGGAATTTAGGGTAATACGTTATCTAGATAGTTATCAAATTTTGGAAATCCTTCATGTAGGCTGAAATACAGAAGAAATAATACTTCACGGTTAAATAAGCAATGCACTCTGCAAGCTTGCGATTGTGACCGGTCTTTATTATGAGGCGTTAAATAAATTGCCTCTAACGAGATGTGAGTTATCGGCCGAAGACGGGCCCTTTTGCTTACCTGCTGGTCACCTCTTAGTCGAATGGACAGATAGTCCGTTCGTTTGTACGCAAAATGCCGCAATTACCACAAATAAAACTAACCGCATTCCGTATTAATCTATCGATATCGATGAATTGCATCTCGTATCGAAACTCTTAAATTAACGGCTAGAATAGAGAATTGTTTGTAACATGTATGCTAGAAAATTGCCAATACTGATAATCGTAACTTGTTCGTCTCGAATAAAGAAACATCACACTGGAGATGGGGTTACAACGTGTAGGTTGCTTGCGTTATAAATGTTATGTTGCCATTTACACATTTCAATTTCGAAAACATTCGGCCATGAAATAGATCAAAAAAAAATTTGTTAAAAACGTTTTTGAATGTTTAAACGAAATGGAACCCATACATTTTTCTCTGGATAACAAAAAAAAAAATGGTATCATTTATATTTGTTTTGTTAAAGCGTCTAAAACGACAAAAATCTTTTAAAATTGCCCGTTTGATAACCCTATTTGTATGTGGAACAAACCGGTCATTTAGCTTTTTACAGCGAAGCTTGTCTTAGTCATGGCGTTTTTGCTGTTACCATAGACCGTTAACCCGATCGCTGAGTAAACTGCTAACGCCATATTTATTTACATAATTCATATATTCGGAAATGTATTTATTGTGGTATTCCAATTAATCTATTCGTGTCTATGCGCATATGTGAACATGGGGACGCAACAAAAGAAGATTTTCATAGAAATTGCTAATTTAAATAAAAGCCACACAACACGCTGCAATATTTCATATACAATGTAAAGGACAGGTTGTACTTATAGTATATATTTAATATTGTAATATATAAACATTTATTCAGTATTAAATAGCATTCGTTTATTGTTTTTTTTTTGCGCCCACGCCACACTACCAAACTAGGAAGCAATTAACGTGAACTTAAGAGAGCTTATCTTGATACGACTCAGTCTCGACACATTGCCGGCTGCCCCAGATTGTTTGTATCCGACTATTGTTTTCAATTACATTTTGTTATCAAAACTAATTAGTTTTTCTTTGCTAAATACCACGATGCAAGAATTAAAATTTTTTATTTCTTTTTATTATCGCTATTTTTAAATGTTATTCAAGTTATTGTGCTCTCATAGAACTGCTTTAATATAAATATGAATTTTCAGCACAATTATTACACTATTCCTGGCAAATTTTCTTAAAACTATTACAAAGTTATTCACAAAATAATTTTAAAAAAACTTTATCAAGACCGATCGATCGCCGACCGCATCGAACTCAAATCCGTTATGACGTCACGAGGCAGCTGCAACTATAAAGGATCTATGGAGACTGCTCTCTCGCTCTAGCATTACCTTTGTTTGTGCGTTCGGTGTTTTGTCTCTGTCGCGCGCCACACGCAATGCACCGGTCGTGTGCGCTATGTCAGAATGTGTAAAGAATGTTATACAATATTGTAATTCTTGTTTGGAATATCAGCAAACGAAATCCTGCAGCGAGTTAAAATGATTTATTGTTTAATTTAAAATTTATAATGTTTAGTCTACGTGACTGTAGTCGGATAAAATAAAATAGAGTTAAATCCGCATTAAAGTAATATAGACAAAATCTATTTTAATGATGTCAACAGCAAATCGTACTAAATTTATGAAACACCTAAAGATACGTCAAATATTTAGATGACAGCTATGGCCTTTATTGCCTTGCACTAAGCACGGGCGTTGCCTAATTTCGTTAAGCATGCCCTAACCTTAGACTTTCGATTGTCGGTCGCTAAACCTATTATAGGATCATAAACAATGAGTTCTAATTGTCTAGATTTCTTGCTTTTCAATAATATTCACGACTAACGGTCGCTCGCGACTTCGTTCGCGTGACGGTTATGAAACATAACGTTTTAAGTGTATTTATTCTTTCATTGTCTTTCATTATCCATAGAAAATCTGAGACGTCTTGTCGTGGTCTTCTTCGGGGCCACAATGTTTATAAGCAGATTTCTTCCTATAAACTTCCTACAAACACGAGAGAAAGTAATGGATCATTGGACACATTTTTTGTTTCTATGACACTAGCACTGTTAAAAAATCTAACGGTAGGTAAGTATCATTTCCTCAAATCCATTCAGTGACTACCTACTTCAAATTTTAAAGTGGGAAAAAAATTGAATTTATTCTCTGTCTAGCCCCTAGGTAATCTAATGCGATAAAATGTCTTTTAAATTAAAGAGTAGATTATTGCTAACGAAACACAAAAAGTTTTGTTCGCATCGGTCTATTAATTTTTGCGTGATGTTTAAACAAACATACAGACAAAGAGAGGAAAAAATTTAAATGCAGCTATTTTTGGATCCGTGTCATATAGTATAAAGTACATACCATTCCTTTAAAAAAAAATAATTGAATATACAGGTTTGGCTTTCTTACTATTATATTATACGTAAAGATTTGAACTCGAATACTAATCGGGTGCGCTTAGTACAACCATGCCCTGACTTTTATTGACTACGACGGCTATGACTTTTTAATATGATTTTTTGATATGTCTTATATGAAAAAAAAAATAGTTTTAGGAGTTTTAAATTAAGTTAATGGTAAATTAGAATATTAATTTTAATAATCAAATAAAATATTCTTACCGGCTACCCATATAGGTACGGTACTCATCGCATTAAAATGAATTTCATAAATATAATATTGTCTGTTCTTTTTGTTCAGACCGCCTATTAACGAACTTCTTATTGTCCTACATTTCTATGCCACTATAAATAAATGCTAGCTAACGTTGACATGCATGGAGTTAATGTTTAATTTTTATCTTGATACATTATTTTAAAAAGTAATAAAAGAAACGGACAATCAAAAAAATTCAATTGACTCAAGTTCCGGGTTATATTTTTATCGAAACTGCGAATAAAATCAAAGACAAAACAATCCTAAAAAGGCGACATTTAGCTTAGGTTTTACCTAGTATAGCGAAGTTGGGTCCGTATTAAAATCTGCCTAGCATATTCTAATATAGTATGTAGGAGTTGTCTAGCTCGCAAACTCCCACTACACAGTGCAATTGACTAGAAATAGTATTCTGATATCAGTATAAAAAGAAATACAGTAACGTTATTTATTTTGACATTATGTTTATTACTTTACAATTATTATTTATCTATGTGTTAAGAAGTCTGCAATAATATCGACCACAATAATTTATTATAGCATATATACACTGTAATGTATATGTTTGAATTACTTATTGTATATTCTAAAAAATGCGATTTTCAAAAGATAATATTTAAAATTGAATATTGTCTTTCTTTTATGATGACGTCATATGTTACTTGCACAACATTCTAACGCCCTCTATTGGCCACGTGTCTCATCTAAGCAGATGGTATGAGACCACCGTCTTCGCGCCTACCCGGTGCGTGTCGAAGCATCCGTGCTGTGTTGGAATCTTCGACAGCATTTCGATCTCGATGTTTTCTTTTTGCCCTTAAAACCGTCCCCTATCTATATCTATAGTGATATATGAAGCTGACTAGTTTGTATGGTTGAACGCGCTTGTCTCAGGCACGGAATTTGTTTGAATTCTGCGTTTGATATAAACCATTTGTTGTGAAGGGTTAAAGGCTATATTATTATATGGTTGACGATGTCTGTATAGATGCCGGAGATATTCGTATATATCAAGAGAGAAATTGAGATCATGATAGATATAGACCTTATTCTATATGTCCACGCGGGCGAAAGTCCTTTGGCGTTTTGTTTAAATGTTTATTTTTAAGCTAGAGTAAGTCGAGAGGTTACGAAGCGTAACTAAAAAATATACGTATACGGTATTTGTAAAGCAATAATCCATATAAAATATGAAAACTGAAGTTAATTTTTAAACGGCCATGTTACTGGGACCGCTCGCTGAGCGCGCGCCTCCGAGCTGCGGGACCCGACAACTATTAGACATTTTGTCATCGTTCGACATAAAAATTCATCGAAGGGCGGTGACATTATTTCAACTTTTACCACACTCTTATTATCTTTAATATTATACATTCTCTTACTATCTCTAATTTCATTCTTTTCTGTCAAGGATAAGATTTCCAATGAAAGAATTGAGATTCAGATGCTTATTCAATCATACGCATTATTATCTGTATGGTATGTGTATGTATGTATGTATGACGGATTTATTTATATATGTAATAATTAATTAAACTATTTCATTAGAATATTCTTTATTTCTGGCAAAGATCCGATAATGGCATAAGAAGACGTTTGGTTAGTGATGACATTATACTAAGTCGTGTAGCGTTTATTTCAAATAGATTAACCGTTCCGAATCTCTATTAGCTTGAGAATAACGTCCCGGAGTCAGAATCGAAAACTCCCCGAGGTCTGTTTGTTTAACATAACCGTTTTTAATTATATACACACGGATCGTTAATTATCCGAATTATATTTAATGGTAATAGTTAATTCCCGATAGATGCCTTAATCGCTGGCCAAGGGGCGCAGTACCTCTATAATTTACGACATTTTTTTAGATATTTTTTTTATTGTAATTCCTAGTACAGGTTACTCTTTCGTCTTCCTTCTGGTGGTGGTATTATAATTATACTAGTATCCAGATATTTTACGTTTTTTTAGTCTGGACTTTTTATGTAGTGTACACGTGATATTTGGCACATGATCAATTTTAAAACTATGAAATTGTTACAAATAGATAAACAGTCTAGATGAGTTTAATCAAATTGTGTAATTTGAAATTGCGGTATGTGAAAAATTAGATAACACTAGAAATATATTATACAGTGTCATTGTGCAATAGAAGCAATCCAATATTTTAACTCAAACCATCGATAATAAAAAAAGAAGTATAAATCTTTTTTATTGTATAATAATCGAAAGTACACTTACATTGCTCAACTTATTGAATGAGATAAACATTAAATCATCGAATTTTCTATTTCGATGCATTAAATTGTATGTATGTATTTATTATGAAAAAAATCGGCCAAAATTGTATTTTTCATAAAATAACCAATGACCGTTCGAAAGATGGAACAAGTGAATAAGTAATAATAAACATGGCGGATTAGAACCGTCGCGTTAAGAGCTAACACATGCCAGATGTGCGCACGAGCGTTTTTATGGTATCGCACGATGAAGGGTGCTGTGGGAACGGGGAACGGAGTACGTCAGATTGTCGGGGGCAATGTGTGTGCGCGCGTGCAGCACGGGAGGACGGCACGTTGAACGGGGAAGCTGGTGTCGTCGAAACGAAGCAGGATCGATATTATGGATACTTAAGTATTATTTCACGATATGTAGAAATGCGTTAAATTTTCGTTATTTGTAAACATGGAACTTAGTTTGATATCATTATACATATCGATTACATTTAAATATTGCACACTTTATTTACAAAACTTGTCTAAGCCAGTTTCGTAATATGACTAGATAAAAAATTATTTAAGCAAAAAATGGACCACATTTTTTAAACGGAGGAAAAAGTATGAAATTCTTGCTCTTAGTCTCATACAAATTCCTAATTCAATACAAATTGTCTTCCCAATTTTTTTAGTTATGAAATCAATTATAAAATTTAAAATTAAAAACGTGGGCAGCATGCAATAAGTTAGATGTGCGAGTGTAATTTGTAATTAAAAAATCTCACACAACAATTAATGTCATTTGGAATGCAATAGCATTTTTATTGACTTTAGCGAATCAATAATTAATTAGTTCAAGCATCAGTGTCTTAAATTTCTTCAAGATTTATGAAATCGTTGTTTAGTTATAAGAGGAAAAATATACATAATATGTACAAGTACTAAATACAAATTAACTACCTTATAAAATGTTTATGTTTATGTAGAGCCTATCGATTTATATACTTATTAGTATATCGTATATGTCATATTTATTATGTTTATATCTAGATAATAACTACATCCTCGACTTACTGAGTAACACTTTAAAGGGCAAATGACACTTCCAAATGGGGGTGGTAAACATTTAATGCCCAGAAAAACAACTACTGTGCGAACCCTCCTTCCGCGTTTGTGTTGTGCACTTGTCTGTTTTTTTATTATACAGCATTCGCGTACTGTATCGATCCTAACTAGTTTCATAGGATCAATTATTAAAAGTAAAACTTGACTCGTTTGTTAATTTGCCGTCGGTAATTTTTTTTCTATTTTATTTAAAAGTAAATACATTATCTAATGAAAAAGTATTCGATTATGAATATATTTTGTTTTTATTTATTAAAGATAATATAGATTTTGATAATCCTAGCATTAACGAAGTACTTCTGCTATCAGAGCTATACCTACTTACTACAGGTAAAGAAATAATTCTGTTTCGTGTCATTCCTTTTTTTCGTATTGTTATTGTGATTTATTGCAAATATTTTTGTATATATATTACATATATTCAAAATTAATATATTTAGTAAGTTTGTATATATATATATTATACGCCACGAATTATAATTATACTTGTTTAAATCCAAGTATCTACAGTTCTAAAATAGGTTCTAACTTGTTCAAGTGGCAGTGGAGAATGCGTACAAAAAAAAAGACGGTAAAAACACATTTCCTGTGTCGCGCGTTTCGAACTGCTAACTGTTGAGTCGACACGTTTCGATTTGATACGATTCTGACGCTCGTTCTTTGATTCAGGATTAAACAATAATTCTTAGCGAGACTTAGTATCAGCTTGACCGTCACAGTGTCGCTTATACACCAGTTGCGGAATTCAGAATACAACTTGGCGGTTTTTCCCAAAATTTTGTAACTGTACAAAAAATAAGGAAACCAGTTTCAATATCGTTATGGAAGCGAATCATAAATTTACGACGCTTAAAAGTTAATTTTGTACGACGCCACAGAGAAGAACAGTTTTACGGAGACTTGGCAGTCACCAACATCAACCTTTACAATCACCAACAGTAACAACAACGTGTGAAATTTTAAAAATGTTTTCCCGATAAGAGCGTTTGAAGGAGTCGAGATCGAGGAAAGATAATTTTGAAATTAGTCGAGGCGACTGTCAATTATATGGGCAATTAAACTGACCTAAAATTACCCTTTTACGCGCAAGGCGTTGAACTGTGATTGCAAAATGGAATAGGAATATTATTGTTGGAATGGTATGTTGTTGCGTAGCACTTTGCAATTGCCGGTAGCTGATAATAACTTCAGATCGTACGAACGTCATGGTGTGTTACATGAGCGCGTGACATGCTGAAAATACATTCATGATCTGTTTTTACTAACGCTCCAAAAGAAGTTTGACTTCGACAACTGATGATTGACTGGTATAGTGTCAGCACTTTTTTTCTGTTTGGGAATAGACTAACGTCGTATAATAGTCGTAATATATTTGATGTTGTAACACTTAATCAGATTTTTTACCAGTCTTTCTTAAAAAAAAAATTAAGCGAACTTTATCACACGAATGTGACTCGTTTTTTACTCCATAGCCACAACTTGAGAGAATAACGTCTTATATTGCCTTGTAACTACGTACAACATATATTTCGAAACTATGATTATAAAATTTGAATTCGCGAAAGATTGGACAAAAAGATATGTTTGTAAAGCAATATTAATTCTTTGCCCGTTTCATGATTTTTATTTCATTGGAAAAAAAAAATTGAAATCTAATCTACGTTTCGTACGAAATTAATTGGATCAATTGAAACGAAAGCGATAGCAGCGAACAGTAACGAATAGCTTTTGTAAAGAGATAATTTACCCCGTTTATTTGACGATTTACGGAAGAAATAACCTAAAACGCGTATGTGCATTTTCCATTATTTTTACTTCTCGATAATACATTAACTGTTATTGCAACTTTTTAAAAGCATCTTAAAGCTTTTACAGAAATCTCTTACGGTTCAGATTTTGGGACTAGGCGTCTTCGTTAAAAAGGCTGGCACGGCGCGAACGCCCACTCATCGATTTTTTGACTAAAATAAACGAAACAGGTAATGCCAACAACCCGGTGCGCGAGCGGCGCGCGAGACGGACAAACAACCCTGTGCCATATATCAGGCCGGAGATAAGGTACGAGGTGACCGGTAGGTGTAATATATCTGCGGCCGGCCGTAAAAACATAATAACGACTGGAATAATCAAATATCGCTGTAAATTATTGGCCCGCTTGTAACGGAACTGTCGTGTCGCGTGTAAAGGTGTCGCTTGTTCGGGGGTCGCGTTTTTTTACGTGGTTTTTTTTTACACACACAAGTTGTTTTTTTTTTTATTTTTCGTTATATTATAGTGCTGGTGTGGAGTGCATGCAGGAAATAATTTTGTTCGATGGCACGAATTAAGAATAATATATTTTTCATTTTAATTTAATGTATCTATACTTTGAACAAATGTTTTTCATTTCACTTGTAGACTTATTCTCATTGCTTTAACGGTTTTTCGCAGATTTTCTTCATAATTGAGACGACTTAGCTAAAAATAAAATAACAGGTTTAGATTTTACTTTAAAAAATACTGATTCGCTTATAAAAATATTCATTTAAGAAAAGAAAACAATTTATTAAATTTTTTCAGAAAACGTATATGAAAAAACTACAAAGCTAATACATAATAGCATCTAATATTTAAAATTTGAGAAAGCATTTATGTATTGAAAAAGATTGTTGGTTTCTATTACAAAAAAAAAAGAGAAAACAATAGTAACTAAATTAATTTTACGTATATTTTATTTTTATTTCCCTGTCAAATCAACAAGACAAAAATGGATTTTCGCTTCTTCTTGCTCCTTATGAAATCCCATAACTGATTTTAATTGTAAAAATATATAGCAAAAGAAACCACACCTTTATGCCAGTATCGATTCAGCCGGTAGCTAAATGTTTGTTTATTAAAATTCCCCGGTCTGTGAGAAAGGTTTCGTGTAGACAACTTATTATCGTCGAAGATGCGCATACGCATAGCTTTAATATTGTGTCCGGTCTAAGTCGTATGGCTATTTACTGATGCATTTGAATGGATAACTTCACGTGAACTAATCGCTTGTTTCGGACTTGTATAAACTTTTAGTATTGAATAGCAACACTCGTTTATCTTTGTTGTATAAACGAAAATAAAATACGAACTTGTTATAAAAGCTAATGTGACATTTGTTGAATATTGGGTTTTTTTTTTTAAGTGAATCTTCTAATGCGACTTCCAACAAGGTTGCGTTAAACGTTTAACGCTACCATGGAGGAGGTATGAAAACACTGTTGCGTTGAACGTTCAACGCTCCTGGGGAGGTGGAATAGAAAGAGACAGATCGAGAGTGAATGCGTGGCACTCGAACGCATGCGCGTAGTATACCTGTCACAGGCCAACGCGAGCGTTAGCAACGAGTAGCGTCCAATATTCCAACGCAAGAGGGAGAGAGAAAGAAAGATACACAAAGGTAGAAAGTAGAAAAGAGAAGAAGAGTGAGTCGGTAGATCCCAAGCACATGCGCGTGGTTATTCAAACATTTCGTATCTTACTTTAGTTATCATAATCCCATTGTAAATGTTATAGGTTTGGATATTTCTCCACTTGAAAATGATAATAAAAAAGATGCGATCAATTGTGAATTGTAAGCAATGCTAATAAAGTTTGTTTTAAAGAAACAATACGAGATCACTAAAAATCAATTTCTATCCCTTCCTATTTTCATTTCCACATTTTTTTGTTTTTTCATTTATTGCGGGTAAACAAAAGCAAGATGGCGAGTTGTACACTGCTGCTTGACGTTGCGTCGCGACATAGTTCTCCATCGGAATGATTTGTACAAATAAAGTTAAATATTACGTTTATAATTTCGCTTTAGCAAAACGAAAACGAAGCGGCGCGTCACTAAAATCGGCCAAATCAGATCGCATGTCATATGAAAGACAACGCGAATTCAAACACAAGTATCCACACCGCGTCGTTGTGATATCTGATTTATTGATCACGATTGTGTGATAGCCTTTAGCCGCCAATTGAAAATATTTTTTATAATTTAATAAAGATTCACATGATTACGACAAAAGGTTTATGGGGTCCTTTTCCATGGCCTTTTCTACTGAAGTCTCTTTTGTCGCTTTTATAACGAATTTTGACTTTAGGATGGATTTGTAAAAGTTTCTCATTATTAAAAGCGAATTAATAGCAAGTCGTGGAGAAGGTGATTTTATCTGATATTGTTATCGCTAATAAAATTAAAAAATGTGCTTTTAAAAACTGTAGTAGATTAAGATAAATTACCTGACAATTTTAAATTTTCTCAAAAAACTACCGAGATTAGCCTCATATCGGCTGCCCCCTGCTTTACCCAAATAATAATAATTGTTCTCGTGTCGGTCTAGCAGTCATCTGCTTGATTCCTCTCCATAATCATCGTCAACGGTGTTTTTTCACATATTTGCTACAAGACGATGAACTGATTGTTTGGTAGTCACGAGACGTGAAGAAAAGCTAAGAAACTGAGAATTAGAGCTCAGGTACGATACAATTTCGGCTACAGTGTAATCGAATTATTATATCGCTATTGAACGTACAAAAAATAAAAGGTTATATCGTTATTATTGCACCTGTGGACATTTATTTTCCTGTTATATAGGTAGCTTCTTTTATATATTTACCTTCCCGTCATAGGCTTTTAGCTTTAAAAATCTTTCTATTTTCTAATGTTATTTATCGTGACTATCGAGAATTTCTTAATAAAGCTATGTGTGAACTTAGAGAAACATTTTTTTCAAAAGAAATCCATATTTTCTTATTGTAAAGTTTAAATATAAACTTTGCAATTAATTTCAATTTTGTAATGAAAAAAAATGTTTAATTTTGACGTGACAACGTCTTAAATTAGGTTGCGGCTGGGAGTCACTTATGAAAAAGTGTAACGCTCGGTAACGTTACGATGAGTCACCGAACGAGAGAGAGGCCCGCCGAATGCCTTGCGTCTCTCTCCCACTCAACTATGATCGGTCTGCCGCGCGCGCAGCACTAGAGAATTAGTGCATAGCTTGCAAATGTATTGCAAGTTATTGTATGTATATTTGTATATAAATACGTATGTATGTGTAAAGATAAAATAAAATTTTGTTAATATGAAATTCAGTGCGAGATTCTTTGTATAAATTAATGTTTTAAATATAATTCTTTGTATAAATAAATGTTTTAAATTGTTACTATTATTTCATCCTTCTTCCTACTATACGAATGAATATTCACATTAAAATGATTTTACCATTCAAAGTCGTTGTCACGTAAAACTTTCGCCCGTATACCGACTTTACAGGCAACCAATTTTTTTCATTTAAATATGTGCTCGAACCCTGAAAACATTTATAGAAATTAAAACGAAACATTTAAATTACGATCAAGCTACAAGGAAATCACGTACAAACGTCCGAGGGCAGTTTTCACAATAGAATTCCACTGCCAGAAGACCTCGTCGAAGACGTCCGAACGGGTGAGCCGTCCCGACCTACTGAGGGTTATTACCATATAACAATTTTAATGGCGGCCGGCAAATACCTACGTAAATCGGTCTTTAGCAGAATGAGGGGATTAATCAAGGCGTGAGTGGCCGGGGCTAGTGCCTGCCGCGCCACCGCTCGGTGGGTGCGGTGGTGGGATATGTTACTTTAAGTGACCAATTATTGTATACATTTACATTTATACACGGGTATCTCGGAAATGGCTTTAACAATTTCAATGAAAATTTGTGCCATGATAATGTTTTACTTTTCAAGTTTATTTATGTAGGTGTGCCTTGGAAAAAAGCCATTTAATTTTTTTTAACTTTGCTAGAAAGCGATATGAAGCTTGAATTTTTAAATTACAAATAATGCATTGTTGCTATGCTATTCAATATGGTGCCCACGTACTGGTAGGCTTAATGTAATACTATAAAAGACAGATGGCGCTGCTTGACATCATTAACGTGAGAGCAAGTAGCAGATAGATTTAGCATATTATATTATTAAAATAGCGCTTGTATATTAAGTACATAATATTAATTGTTGAAAATGAACATAATCAGTTTTTCTCTTAGGACATTATTCCTATGGTGAACACCAAAGACGTCGAACAAAGTTCGCTTGCAAAGGTATTTAATATGTACGTATGTATGTATAAAAAAAAAGTTTCCCTCAGTTTCGAATACAGAGCTCAGCGACAGAACGACTTTTGTACAATCATTAAAGTGGTATAGGTTGAATTCCCCGCGGACAAGTAGAAAATCATTTCCCGTACACATGAAAATTACAGTTTACTGAAATTTGTAAAAAAAAACCGTTCCTTTTGTCTTTTCTCTTTCGAAGTAATTTTCAAAAGTGGCTCACCGGTCATGGATTTCTGTTATCATTGTGGTGATCAAAGACCGCCGATAGCGCCGGCGGCTTTGATCTTGTTATCGAATATGATGATTGAGGTCGTCGGAAGTTCTACATAATTCCAGACTATAGCTGGCACAACTTAACGGTATAATGCTTATAAACGTCACATCGGAAGGTTTTATTAGTAAATTTATGGTGTCGAGGTAACATGTTATATTGACTAATTATAACATGCTAAGTTGTGATAAGCAACCGCTTATCACTACTTAACCGTCAGTAATTGAACATCACTGGAACATCCTAACGTAATTAAGTTGTCACGTCGTTAGCGCTTAATTGCGGTTGCTTCGTGGCGTATTAATGGATAATTATTTTAGTACAGTGAAAATAATACTAAAACATCATAAGCATTGTAGAAGTCTTGACGCAGGGTTATTTGCACTATGAATATCAGATATCATTCACGTCGACATTAATTCTAGTATTCGTATTCATATAGATTGGAGGTCCGGCCTTGTTGTGGCAAAATGATCTGTATCCATATTGTATATAGATAGTCCATAGACTGGAGAGCGACTTAGACTACTTTTTGTCTATGAAAAAAGCATAGCATATGTGGAATAGGGATTGTAACTCACTCGGGGTCAAAATGGAGAATCTCTTCTTCGTCTTCTATTACCCTGCTACGGCTATTACAGATACGAATTTAACGATTTTAGCGGCGTGTCTACGTATTTGTATGTGGTCATCCATTCGCTCGTGTCCTGCGTCTGAACTCTAAACCGCAATTGAATTCCACACGCGTGAGGCATCCCCTGCATGAGACATCGCTGGATCAGTATAGATCGTCTGTGTGTTACAGCTCAAAATTGTTTTAAGCTATGACATGCAGCTTTTATTAACATTGAGCTATAACAGTATGTATATACATATAACATGAAGAATTATATATATATGTATATATTGTCTTCAATACGTCATATTAGCATCTTGATCATAAACATATATATAGTCAGTCACTGTACAGGCACAGCGTTTTAATATTAACACAGATATTAGTTTAATACAGGTGTGTTGATACAAATATTTTACTTGAAATACTTTCATTAGGGTAAAACCAAAAGGAGGGTTATGATTTTAACCACCCAACACTGAGGTAGAACGTAATTTTATATTTGATACAAGAGGATCCGTGTCCGCCTACTCACATCAGCAGTCCAGTTGGTTAACTGGTGTCAGCCAGGAGTGTTAGTAATGATTTCTGTCTATCTGCTCGCTGTTCCGTCCGGCACTCGTCTCGGCCACTGGACGTCCAACGCTAGACATAAGCTGCCCCCTATTAAATATTTAAATTTGTATTTTATTCCCATGTCATCGAAATCATTTTTTTTTTAACTTTTAATGGTTCTGATAAAGAACGAAACAATCGGTGCTATGGTAAAAAAGAATGAACAAGTTTTACTCCGAATAAATCAGATTACTTTTGCATTTAATTTCTTATCTATGTATTACAAAATTTTATATGTCGCCAATCATTATTTATATTTTTATTCTAGCGCCATGCGTAAATTTATGCCAATAATTGTGTGTATTATTATTGATTCAATGAACACTTGCTCAAGGGCGGAGGACAGGCTCCGATTTGGTTACAACAATAAGACAAAATCTAGATCCGCCCTGCACTTACCTAGGTTATTATGTAACGTGAAAAAGGTGTTAATTGCAACAAAATTGCCAGACATATTTTTATATCTCTGTTAGTTAATAAGATGTGCGACTTTGTATAGTCGCCAATGACAAATTGTATTAAAGTCTACCATTTTCTGTTTAACCTTCCGAAATGCCAATCAACGCACAATACTTAAATGAAGCCTGACGCTTCACAAATTAACCACTTACGACTCCAAGTGTACCTCTTGGTTTATAGATTTTTTTAGTTGTTTATTCCGTAGTCGGATTATAGTCTTTTATCTTTTGTTTGTTTTTTTTTTATAATTTTACGATACCTAATAAAACAAAG
The DNA here is from genome assembly GCA_005406025.1 of Eumeta japonica. Classification (NCBI taxonomy): domain Eukaryota; kingdom Metazoa; phylum Arthropoda; class Insecta; order Lepidoptera; family Psychidae; genus Eumeta; species Eumeta japonica. The sequence goes on from BGZK01001372.1 coordinate 136,166, forward strand.
TTTCTTCGAGGAATGCAATGAGTTTTATTTATGTATATGTAAAAGTCAATTTGTCAGAAGGAATAAAATGATCACATCATTAATGAAATTCAACTAATGTGAATAAGCTCTGGTAATCTACGCTCGACTAGTAATCTCTTTGCTTATCTGTTTGTCGCAGTCGGTTCATTACAAAATCGTTAACTTTTTGACACTGACGTCACTCTAAACGGCTTTAGATACTACTATAAAAATTAATGTAATATATTCGAAAAAAGACCTTAAATATGTTAATACAGTTTAATACTTTTATATATAGTTCTATTAAAGTATCGCATTATATTTGACAAAAAATTGTTTCAAAACTCGTTTAATAGAAAGTATTTTTTCTCCACATATTTGCTAGGACAGATTCAGAATAATTCAGAAAAATTTTGTTCTGTGGAGACAGAAAATTCTGTGTGCAAAAACAAAAAATTTAAATATTTGAATTAAATTTTTTAAAATTTTCCACAAAATCTATCTAAATAATTCATTGAAAAACACAACTACGAAATCGCTAACGAACCGTTACGTTATCTTTGTTCAAAGGGAAGATGTTATTTGAATATCTTTTCTTATTCGTTGATTTTTCAGAATCTATGAAATTGTTACACTAATCTTAAGAAATAATCCCCGTAAATTCAGAATAATAATTAAAATCTACAAATAATATCGAATAATATTTTTAGAGATTTACGTACATAGTTTGTACAAAACTCTTTTCCAAGCTGTTCGTTCGATTGCTCTCTCGCTCAGTTTCAACGGCCTACGGCGGCGTACGGTCACTTAGCATGCGCCGGCGCAGGCCGAGATTTATGACCGCCGCTTTATTAAAATGGTACTTTGATATAGGTAGTTTTTCACTCGATACAACGTACCGGAGTAGTTTCTAAACGGTAACTTTAATTGATGTTACTTAATTTGTACTTTTCGATGGTTTTGTAACTGTAGCGTCGTCGAGAAATATTTTAGAATTGTTGACTTTACGAGCGTGAGTATGGTCAATGAAATTTTACGTGTTCCTTTAAATACCTACATTTATGAGTTGTTTTATTCAATTTCAATTATCTAATAATTTTCAATATCGTTTCATTAATTTCACATTCTCTGTAACAAATAAATTGTAATTGAATTATTATTTTTTTTGTTTCGTTTTTATAAAATTTAAAATTGCGATTTTTCTGAGCATAATACTTCGAGTAATTTAAAAAAGTTACCTCTTATGGTTAGTCCCAGTTTCGAAACAGAAAAAAAACTAATGCCTTAGAATGCCGAGCCTCCTATGGTATTATTTTATCAGTTTTCTGCGGAAACAATTCGTGAAGTATCCGATTGAATTAAACTTTGTGTAAAAATGTGTTTTTGATAATAATCTGAGTAATTTGTTACCTGGTCAATCAAACGAATTCAAAATGGCTGCTACACAAAGATTTAAAAGAATGAAAATTTAGAAACCGATTTTCTAACCCGCTTTAAGAACGTGTTCTCAAAGGAGGCTCATAAATAAGTAGGTTCTAGAAATATAAGTTGTTTCAAATATTGCTACCTGTTGCGAAATATATTTCAAAAATAAAATGTTTGTCAACTCTAACATGTCTACTAAAGCTTACAGCTCAGCTATCCGCCGGCGCCGCCATTATCGTCATCATTTAGCGTTACCAATCCCGTCCTATAAAATATGGTAGTACCTCTAGCGTTCTCTCCGACACTGCGCCTGTGTGCCCACTTATTTTTCGTCCCGTCCGCCCGGTCGATTTGCTTTTACATAAAACATATCCGGATCGCGCGGGGCTTATGTTTCACCGGGCAATTCGGATTATAAGTTCGGAAACTGGTTTGGATGCGGTCATCGCTCGTAAAACTCGCAGCGATTCGGATACTAAAATCGGTTACATTTGCTGCACGTATCGTTTCCAGAATTATCATAATATAAAGGAGTGTCGTTAAATTAAAAATGTATCAAATATCGGTGCGGATGCGGCCGCTTCATTAGATATCCATTCACGTTGGTGTCGGAGAGGACGCGTGAAATTGGTGACATTTCGCGCATAACGCGCCGGTCTGGTATTATGGCGTCGTATCTATGCGCGAGTTACTATTGCTGTTTGGTGATTTGTAACGTTGCCTACCTGTATTTACCGACGAGAGTAACGAACTCAAATTTTCGTGCAACTCGAAAAAGATCAATGTCTCTTGTAAGAAATGGAACGCAATCATAGTATATATTTTTTCTATGTTTCGCCAAATTTCCGGTGTGTCGCCACTTGCAGACTTCGGCTCTATTGAAAATACGTCGATTGTATCTATTAACTTATTATTTATTTATTAAATATAAAATTAAATTAGGTAGTGTCTTTTTATATCTGTTGTATTCCTACAGCCTTCGTTAAGTTCGTCTGTACGTCTGTACGATAAGAAACGAATATCGAACTTCGGTCTACTGTAAACCATCCGATTTCTTATAACTTGTGCTTCAAAATACCAATTCACCATATAGGAAGAATTCGAACAATCGACCAATGGTGAAATAACTATAGGACGTACGGTCAAATACACTTATATTATAAAGTTCTTTGGTTAGTATAGGTAATGGTAAAAATATAAAAATACAATAATTACTATGAAAGCAATCGTGCGTGTCTAATCTAGTCGGTGGACTATTCCAATTTTCATACAGTGTCAAATATCTATCAAAGCTGTGAAGCATACATGTATACGGATTTGCTTTTGTGTTATATAGATATGTGTATGTATGTGTATACACACACACTTATATAGATCCTACATTTTTTAGAAAAATCTTAAACACTGACATCTAGCAGACGAGCGTATCACCTCTGGACGCTCAGAAAGGTAACGCCGCGAAGATAATATATAGTTTCAAAGTTAAGGGCCCGTGTAATCTACGGGCGGGCGCTATCTAGGGCCATATATTCCGGGATCGTGTGCGCCGCCGCGCCTATTATCCGGGGAACAATGGCGACGCGCGTAGCCTCTCCGCGGTCACCTCACTAACTTACCCCACCTGGGTACCGTCAGCATACAAATAGGCATTAAAACTGTTTTTTTTTTATATTTAGTGCCATGGATTTGATTTCTTTGTTCGTAATATTTTAGTGGACCAAAAATGGAGCGAAGACGAACCGCAAAAGTTGATTTTAATATCGATCTAGGAAACGACGCTGGGTTTTTTTATATATTTTTTGATATTCAATTTCAATATTCGCATATGAATAATATTGTCTGGTATTGTAATTACAGCTAATTTGAAAAAATAAAGGAGCTGTTAACGTGATGTATTCTAGTTCTTTAATAGTTATGAAGCATCTCTAGACAGTTTTTTCTATATTTCATATTAAAAATATCCCAAATCTATTTAAATATTAACTACATATTTTAAATGAATTATCGATCGTTTTTATTTATTAGAATCAAGGTATTATTGAGTAATTAATTCCGGTTGTCACTTTGTTTTTTTTTACAGAAATAGTTTTCTTTTATAACACTGTCTACTAATACCACAATGTAAGGAAGAGCTAATATGTCCAAATTATCATTTTTTTTTTGCTATCTCTGCCGTACAATGCACTGCCAGCGCCGGCGCAGCCCAGTTTGGGCTTATTGTATGTCACCAACTATTTATAGGTCCATTAGATAATTATATAGCTATATGTATTGTTATATACCTTCAGGCTTAGAATAGGAAAGGTATTGATAAAATAAAATTTTGGTTTTTGATAACAGTTTATTTGTGTTATCGTTGTGAACAAACGATTTAATTTTTTTATTTAATAGCTCAAATAACGAACCTTCGTAAAAATGAAATTTTGTTTCTAAGCCCAAATTCAGTGCGCACTGAAATGTTAATTAAAAGAACATTTAAGAAGAACGATATTGTCCATGGTTAATTTTTATGAATGTCACAAAGAGTGGAGTAACAAATTCCTTTCTCAATGAATATTTTATAATATTTTACATGTAAACATATTTTGACAATTACGATATTAATAAAACTTTTACATTGAAGTTATTTTCTACTAAATTTCTAGTTCAAAAAAAAAATTGCCTTACAGCCTATTTTACTTGTGTCCAAGCCGTTTGACCAATGTTACGTGGTTTCGTACTTTATGTGTTCAGTGTTACATCTCTTCTTGTTTTTGTCGTGCACATACAAATGGCTTTCTCCATTATTCGGCCAGTTCATCTGTTACAAGCGTCTAATTTCGAAAGTACAGCATACAATAATCTTTACAAGTTTGATGTATGTACAGACATTTTGACTTAATTATTGTGGATCGTGTGTGACAGGGCGTAGCATTGTTGTGCGCGTGATCTATCGGGGCCGATTGTTGCGATCTCACAATGGGGTTGCGACACCGGCGCAGGCGCAGCCGTGCGATTGTCGTTAATTTATGATGTGAAATTTTAAATATACGTTAGATACCGATGCGCAGTGGAAGATGATTAGGATGTATCATGATCGTATAGGTGTACGTTCAGAAATTTAAGTTTTTGATCCTACAAATATATCATTCTTCGTTCGCGAATAGGATCAAAATCGTGAGATTAAATGGGCACAGGAGTAGATTTGGCATCAATTATTTAATACAGATCAAAATTTCTATCAAGATCCTCTAAACTTTATAAAGTTAGAGATAAAGTTTAGAAATAAAAGTGATAATTGGAAAAATTATATATTCTATGTACATAGGTGGAGCCGCGTATGTAAAGCTTATTAGAGTACATTTTCCTTATCAGACGAGTCCATTTTTATCGTTTAATTTATTAGCTATAATTTATTAACTAAAAAAAATCTAAAATAAAACGATGTTAGAGTACTAACAAATCCAAATCGATATCGCAACTAATTTGTTACCCGCGCTTATTGGCAAGAAGCGAAACGGTACCTCGGGCTGTGCCCAGGCGCATAGCGGGCCGTATTCGCGTTCCGGCCTATTGTGGTTCAGACTAACGACGCGGCCGGTGTCGATCGCTCTGCCCGGGTTTTTTTACGGACCGGCCCGTCCGCGCCACAAAAGACTGACGATTTTCCCTAATGAACCTTTTTGTAAGGCCCCCATTATGTTTCGCAGCTTTTGAAACGTCGTACTTTTTAGTTAGGTATAAGTAATTAACTGCTTTAGGTATATTATTATTATTATTAGTGAAGAGGTCGACTGAGCATCAATCACCGTCGCGGACCGGTGCGGCGAAGGGGACGAGAGTCATGTCCGCGGTTAGGGCTGCCAGGTCGGCAAACCCAATAGCCGGACAGACCGGCCAGTTTGACCGGACATTTGGGTAAAAAGGCCGGACGCCCTATATTATTGAGGATTTTGTGTCTCAGTATTATTGTCCGGCTTTTTACATTTCGCTCGTTTGCGAAATTTAAAAAGTCGGACACCGTTTATTTTGGCCGGACATGCAATCAAAAAGCCCAACATGTCCGGCTTTATCCGGATGCCTGGCAACCCTATCCGCGGTTGCGAAATGTGAAGATACCGGTGCGGTGCGGCCTCGGGTCTGCTACACTTCAGCTAGCAACCTGGACTTGACACGTGTCCGGGGCTACCGACAGCCGTTGTCATGAAGACGGTGACAAAGTCCGACGCCGACAGATTAGTTTGTTCTCCGACGCACAGAGCGTGTGGTACAATTTGACTTGAGGTAAAAGTTCATCGGTCAATTCGCATGTGGTCAGAAGCGAACCCTGTAACTCCTGTTTCAGGTTGTTCACTTTACCACCGCTACTCTATTTGACCGTGAGTATGGATTGGTGACAGGATAGATACGAAACGTGTGGTTGTAAAAATATATAAGTAGAAGAATACATTACGTTAGACATGGTTAGGCATGGCAATGAAAACTCTATGGATCAAACATATAAGTTAGGCATGTCAAAACATTTCAGTAGGAGATATTTTTTGGTTTGTTTCGAGACGAAAAATTGGATTTTTTTTTCATCATCTGTATTTCTATGAAATTATTTGTCTACGGGAGTGCTGTATATATGCAATAGTTGTATATATTAAAAGTTCCCATAAAGTTTCCTCACGTTTGTCAGTCTATAGGTCGCAACATAATATTTTTTTATAACAACTTTAATGAAATTGTACATACAGTTTGTCATATATATTAGGTACAGTCATACGATTTGAAAAGAAATTACCATAAAATAAATATTACCATGAATAAAATTAAGGAAAAGTTTATTTCGCGCACGTATCGTGTGGAGTCTTGTGATATATAGATTTGTAAACGCGTTTATGTAGTGAGTTTTGCTCCCAGATATTATTTTGCTGTTTATTTTTTGAAGACATTAATTAATGCCTACCTTTGTAATTTTACACCATGAGCTTCAAACAACTCAAAAAAAGTGTGGACATTGTTCGGAATAATTTTTTAATACGCACTGAGCTATGAGATGAAGTTTTGAGAAATCATAGCCCCTTCCATTATTCGTTTTCGTCCGAGTCTACAATTATTCCAGTCTCAAACTATCACCTTCACACCGCGTCGCGCGCACGAACACTCTAATGGCTCGGTTTACGTAAGAATAATAGGTATTTAAGAGCGGTACAGGTTTTTGAGACTCGAGCGCAGGTGCCGCCCCCTCGCGGTCCCAAAACGATCGATTATGCCCCTCGATCGCGGCGCCGACACACGCTCGGACGGCAGAAGCTCGCACGGCTCGAATATGAATTCAGTGGTTCGGTAGGATTAGGCATTACAAGAATAGAAACCGTTTTTGGTCGTAAGTCGATTTTCTAGTTATACAGGAGTTAAATACTGTAGTGACATTCGATGGTTTTATTTTAACTTACATTTATAGACCTATCAGTTTTCCAAGTAGTATGGCGACGCAGATATTATAGTCAAGTAAGGTCGGTTAAGTGAAGTTAAGTTAGCGTATCAAAACATTGTGCTTATCGTCCTGTTTCGCATATATTGATATTTATGTCAATTAACATTGTTTTGATATCTTAACGGTTTTAACGGTTTTCGAATGTAGAAATTAATTGTGAATGTTTGCATATAGTTTTATTTAACCTTTTCATTTGTAACGGTTTATGTCGAAACCGTGCTTATGAGTATGTTATGCATAAAATGTTCTGTTGAGTATGTTATTAACAAAACATACGTGTATAAGAAACACAGTTATAGGTCGTTATGCACTTGTTTTTGCAAGTTTTTGGACTTCATCCGCGGTGATGTAGACACTACCGGCTCCTTGGCGATCGTGTACGTCGGCCCCACGGCAGCGAGACGACGTGGCTTATGACGTTTCTCATATCGTCGTAATATGTCGTGAATCCCAACAGCCTTGTGGTATCAGTTCGGTTCTAGATAACCGTCTTACTCCACTTCTGACTGCATTACGAAGTTTCCGGACAACCGTCTACATCTTCGACGCATAGACTTTGCCGCATCAGTTTGAATAACAACAACAATTACTCGAAAAACAAAACAACTGTACAAGTGTCCGTTAGTTCCGTTCGGAACGAGGGGACAAGAACATCCGCAACCACATCCACGGCAATTTTCATGGACCGTACCCGTACAGGGAGATCAAGCGTCGGCCGGTAATCTCGAAAATTATTCGGCTCACCTTTCACTGAGTAAAAACCGACGGGCGTAATGACGCGTGCGCCGGCGCAGCGCGCGACCTCCGCCCCGCCTCTTGCAAACACGAATTATTCTGTGTACTTGCGATGTAGAACGAATGTATGAGTTAGCAAGTAGCGGCCATTTAGTATCGCCGGAAGGTTACAATCTATGAGGCTTCTAATACATTTTTGGCTAAAATATTTAACGTTTTACATAATCTGTATACACAGAAATGGTTGTTTGTATATTTGATATTACTAAACTCCAGCATCGCTTGAATAATCATCGCCACACTCGGCACATCGTACTTTTTTATGAAGAAGATTTTCAAGCGATCCATTTTAGCAGTTGTTTCCGATTTCGTTCGCGTATTCGTATTATCGGACCAAACAAGTGCAATGAGTCTAAATTTTTTTAAGTCATAGAAAGTTACATTATCCCCAAATATCTTTATTTTGATATTAGAATTCACCTCTGCTTCGTACAAATCGGTACTGTGAGCGGTATTGTTATCGAAATTGAAAGCGAAACAGAGAGCAGAATGGAAAACCGACAGAGGGACCAAGGTCGAAAATACACGCGAGCGAAGGGCGGGCGGGAACTAATAATTTTATTATAATTATTGATTTTAATCGAAATCAAAAAAGGAATCCAGGAGTGTGACATAGAGACAGCAAGACTCGAGTTTAGTAAGGCGGTCGTTTCGGTAAATAGTCTATTTTAGCCTACAAAAGTATTGCAAAAACTAACTAGGTGTTAGCAACAACCGATTATCAAATGAGCATCATTCGGGTAGTACGTACACGATACAGTAAATGAAATAATCAATAATAGGTTTACAACACTAAAAAAAAAATCGGGTGTCCTTTCCTTCCTTATAACTAATTGTGTTACTTCTTTCTAACTAATATTCTTGATTTTTAATTTACAATTGTAGGATAAGATGCATTCTAATAATACATTTCATTACAATGTCAGTCTAAATGCAATATTACTATATTTGCTTGAATTAGTAACAATTTTGTGAAAAAAAATCCATCAAAAAATTTGTTAACCCAGCGATAACCACGTCAATCGTGCCGGATCAATTTTGTGTTAGTATTGTTATTGCCGGGGAGGGTGCGCGCGCGCGCACACGCGGGGTGTCACACTTCAGCGAAATCGAAATAACCGTAACCGTTGAAATCCTAAATTTCATTGTCATGTATCGATCTACTGCGAAGGTTTGAAATTAGTACACCACTTCATTCATATTTTTGTTATCTGGTAAGTAAGTTAAAATATATACCATAAACCCACACGAACACGCACACATTCACGCACAATGTGTACACATATAATGCATAGATATAGTTTTGTAGCTCTAAAAATGGTAGATTAATCTCAATGAGGTGGTTAATAGGCTATTCGAATAGGTAATTTCTATCTCACGATATCTCTCGATAAATACAGTAATTACAGGTCGGCGTTAAAAAAATGGTGCATTTAAATTATGATTCCCTATTCGTAAAGAAGAACAGATAGTGGCATGTTTTTTTTTTAGTAAAAAATTAAAGAAATGCGCTTTCTGAAAGAGAAGATGCTAAATATTTAATGTTTTATTGAATTGAAATATCGTTTCAGTATGGACGTTTGGGTTTGTGTTTGTATTGTCGATTGCAAAGAGTATATTTTATTTGATGTTTTTTTGCATTTACGTTGTTACGTTGTGGGCAGGTGCCGCCCAGGTCCGAAACGTCTGTTTTGTCACGTTACATTTTGGGCAAATGACACGCGGGTCCAAATTCGTCTCTTTAGTCACATCACATATAAAAACACTAAAACGCCTCGCGACTTATGCTCGGCCACTCCTCCCATTACCTTAAATACTTTTAAGAGTCTCGCCTTAAGCAGTTTTTGTGTGAGTTTCCGTAAGTCGGGTAGTTTGAAAAAGTACTCTGGAAACTGTGGAGGACGCTCAGAAACGAACAGGAGGACGATAGAAGATAGAAGAAGAAAAGGCTCTTTGAACAGTAAAAATTGTCGAGGAACAAAATAGTTGAAATTGATGTCTTATTTATTTACACTAAGTTCAGATCGACAAACAAAATCCTCTACAGATTACGTATGTGGAGCGCGACGAGTGAAGCGGTGCGCGGGCGCAGCTCTGATTGAGGACGTTGCTCACTAACTACATCCGCCGTCTATTATTGGAGCCTAATGCTGTGATAATCCTAGCGATGATTTATTTCAAAAGGTCAATACTGTTTATTGATATAAACGTATTGTTTTTTTTTTACTATCGAATGTTATGAATTCATATGGATATATAATTTATTCTTGTGTAAAATATTTTGTTACTTGCAATAAATTCATTAAAAAAATAGCATGTTCACAACAATTAACGGAGCCCAAATAAGTGTATTAATGATTTTACACTTTTCACCACATAACGTCTACCGACTTGGAAGTCATAGTGTTAAATGTGCAGAACCCACACGATATGGATATTGTACCCTAAGAAGCCATTAATTAAGTCAACAGTACTGCGTCGATCGACTAAGTAATTCGTGTTTCCGGCTTCGCCCACGCACTCTGGTGGGGTTTGTTAACTTTATTAACTGATGGCGTTCCGTGTTGTTTAATTAATCACGGTTGATACCTAATCGTTTTGTTGTCCTGCGTGCTCGCATCATCGTAACAAACGTTCTAAACGTGGAAAATAGCGGTAAAGGGAGTTTTTAGAAACACGCGTCCTCTACAATTTATACAAAAAAAAGTATCCACTAAAGACGATAAAGGAAGTGGATAGTGTTTTTTAAGTGACAATGAAATATATTTAAAAACTCGACAAGAATCGGATAAGTACTTATAAATACATGGCAAATGCTGTAAGCAGTTTGTACATTTTTTTTAGAATGATGAGCTGTATCATTTTATACAAAGATTCAACGAAATCGAAGCCATATTTGTGATAATCCTTTACATCGAAACAAAGTTCGCCTCTTTGTCATATTATACCATAGATGTTCTGCTAACGTCGAAACCGAACACGTCGCAATGATGTCGGCACGAAACATCAACGGACGGACGGACGGCGCGCAAACAGGCCCGTCACACGTCGATAGCCGTTCTAAGAAATGTAAACATCGTACGAGATAACAAAGCGTCGTATTACAAGCGCGAGACTCGTAACGGGAGAGCTGTTTTATGCTGAAACTAAAAGATGGCGGACGCGGTTTAAAAAAAAAATGACGAAACACTGTATTAATGTTAGATAAGGAGTCGTTAGAAAAATGTGTCTGTCTTAAAAAAAAATCTTGTCCCCTACGTCCATACTGGAAAATCGCCAAAACTCAGGGGAATAAATGGAAGGTTTTAGATCGATAAGTGCACGTGTACCGAAGTCTTAAAAAGGTGATGATCTGCCCAGTAGGTGCGGTAGCGCCTGCGTCCGTCCGTTCGTAGCCTATTTTCCTACTGTTTAATTAATGGGCAAATATAAATAGTAATGATTCAATATTAATGACTTTATCTGCCGTTCGTGGGAACGCAGCGAATGTTTGATAATAGCGTTGCATGATAATGACAACGTAGACACGCAAGCACTTCGCGCTCATTCATTATTGGACGGCGCTTATCGCCCTTTGTGTTTATATAAATGACTTGACTTCTGCCCACGACTTTCGTTCGTAAAAGAAACCACCAGTAACTGGCGATTCTGTTCGTATACAAAGAGGACTATTCTCCTTATATAAAAATTACACTATAACGCACGAGACTCTGCCGCTCTGAATTGCCTGCGAATGATGCAATGCGCAGGTTACAACTCACCTCGACTCTTCCTTCTTCTCCCCCGCGTTCCTATTTTACGCTATTGCAACGCTTTTCTGACTAACTTCACAGCGACAGAGCGTTGTAGGTTCTTAAACATGTCTTTATATCATTAGAATTAAATAAAAGCAGATTGTTGAATATGATATTTTTATAGATATCAAGAAAATGGTTTGAATACGCTCTTAATCAAATAAAGAAACTTTAAATATGGTAGTACAAAAAGAAATAGTAAACTACCTTATTGTAGCCCGTGGCTATGCCTATATAAAAGTTATGACTTTTTGCTTTAATATGTGTAAAGTAAACTAATTTTTGCCAACGACCGCCATTTAGGAGCCGGTTTTGATTGGCGAGTATACATACATATATTAAAATAAGTCATTGTTTTTAGTCATTGCACTGTTTATAACAAAATATATATTAGATTTTTGCCGAGACGGGGTCTTTATTGTAAGAATATCTGCATCTTACACCCTTGCCTATTTCGAGGTAAATTCGCTTTTGTCCACGACTACTCGCCTGCATAATTACCTGTAGAAGGGACGAGTTTGCTCTCTTGTCTGAATAAAAATAAATACGTATGTACTTTTTACAACTCTCTTTATAGATCGTTTGCTGCTCTCAGTCTTCATTTAGGAATCGAACATGATCATAATTCAGTTCTAGATCCAATCGCAAGGGATAGTATTTTCTTGAAACTCATTCATTGGTCGAGATTCGATTATTTTTCCAGATGTAGAACACCTTTCGCGTCACTATTTGACCAGTTTTGTTCCACTATCGGCGTTAGCGCGACATTCAAAGCGGCACTACCAGCTGCCGGACCACGCTAACGCAATAACGTTTAGAAGTCGAGTCGTCGTCGACTCGATGTGGAGGCGATGTGTATCGATTTTGTAGCATTTGCTCTTTTTATTTTAACGTAAGTACGCTCATCATGATTTATAAAAAACCAAATTTAGCCGTTTTAACTACTGTTCAGATTAAATTTAACGTAGCTACTTATTACATTGCGCGAAATACTAAATGTCTTATGGAACCGCACCGAAATCGAGTTAATTTCCAATGTTTGATCCGTAGCAGAACATATTTATGACGCTTTCGTGAGACTACGAAACGGTGTAATTTCTAAGTCTTTTTAAATGTGCAGCGTAGTACGTAAAAGACCTTTGAGTCTGAGTCGACATCATTCAAATCGGCATAATTCAACCGCCGGACGAATGAGACTGGGCGGAACACGAGCCACGCAACTTGACGAAATGCTGTCCCACCGGGAATGGAATCCATTATCTTCGCATCCAAAGTATGTGTCTATCTGCCGAACCGCGGAGCGCTGTTGGCTGACCTATCGACTATGACCTTGCTCGTAAGATGTCGCCTGTAGCCAGTGACGTCGCAAAACCGGGATCGCGCTCGTCGACAGAGTAACAGCGGTGTGCTTTAAACTTTCATTTGCAATAGTTAACTGCTAACTGTTAAAGTTTATAACTAAGCTTGTCAAATTATAGGTAACCTTAGAGGTATTAGTTTTTTACGTGTTCAGTTTTTAACTTTAACGGTTAACAGTTGGTTATTTCAAACGGGACTTTGAAGCACACTGCTGTAAAAGACTTAAATAGAAATATTTTAGCAAATTCATGTTTCTATATATTATGAAGGATCTCTGTTTATCCAGCTGAGAATGTTTATTTCCGGACATGCTACGAGCATAACGCACACCCGAGCATCACAACGGTCAGAGCGGTTCCCACGCCCTCCTTTGGCCGCTGATAACGCTTATCACTGCGGTTTCCGTATAAATTATTGTTGATCTGGCAATAATTTTGGAGCATGTCCGAACTCGTCGAGTGATTCACGTGAGTCAAATTTTCAGAGCCGATAACAGAAATGTGTTCGTAGGAATTATGAAAATCTATTATTGTTGAAGGCGACAATAAATCTTTAATCTAATACAAATGTTTAATGTTCTTAGGATAGAGAGAATGCTTTATGTCGCATTAGGGAGCGGGTTAGGTGCGAGTTTGACGCGCACGCGCAGTGTTCGATATAAAATAGCTTAAATCCATGTGACTTAATAAAATGTACGGCTGTGATTAGGAGCCATCTGTTTTTTTTTATTCGTTCAAAATTTAAAATTCCCATTTATTGTATCACAAATAAATCGGCTGTTACAAACAGATCGAATCGAAACTATTAAAAAATTCCGACGGCTGGGAAACACGCAAAAATACTATTACTTAAATTCATGCAAACAGATATCATTCAGATAGGATTTTACATAAAAAACGGTAAGTACTTTATGTTTGATCAATTTTTATACAAATATAATATAAGCAAATTTCAACAGCCTTTCCCACGCATTTCTATTTAAAAAGCGACTTCCTTGTGTACTTTTTAAATACTTTATTTATTTATTTTTTCGATATTGGATTGTGCAATAAAATAACCTGCAGTATCTGGGCTGTTATCTCTTATCACTCGGCCGGCTCTTCCCGATTGATGGTTGGCATACGTTCAAAGGCGGTCAAATGAAATCGTGGAACATGTTAATGTATATTATATAAAAAGATTTTTTTTTAATATTTATTTATTTATAAACCCATACCTCTTTTAAGGAAGAATAAGTAGAGACTATTGACCTCTACATAGTATAAGATGTTGGCGTAACGTCTTTTATTTTTACCAACATCCAATTTTTTTTAACAAACTCACCAGTTCCGGAAATGTATAGGTTTTCATAATTTTAATTTTTGTCGAATACAGATAGTGTGTTGTCATTTTTAACACAAGCTCAATCTTATCAAGCTTTGTATAGATATTTTGACGTGACAACGTCTTATAAATTGGTTTGCCGGGTGACCTTCAAGAAACTGCGTTACGCTCCGCTCACGTTATGCGCTCATACAATGAGCGAGTGAGAGGCACGTCCCTCCACTCGGGCAGGTTAGCCCGCCTAAGAGCGAGAGAGACAGACGACAAAAGTGAAAGGCACGCGTCCCTTCCACTCAGATGGGAACAAGTTGTTGGTAAACGTTGCTCTTTGTACGCAAAATGTATTGCAAGTTATTGTATGTATATTTGTATATAAATACGTATGTATGTGTAAAGGTAAAAATAAAATTTTGTTAATATGAAATTCAGTGCGAGATTCTTTGTATAAATTAATGTTTTAAATATAATTCTTTGTATAAATAAATGTTTTAAATTGTTACTATTATTTCATCCTTCTTCCTACTATACGAATGAATATTTACATTAAAATGATTTTACCACTCAAAGTCGTTGTCACGTAAAACTTTCGCCCGTATACCGACTTTACAGGCAACCAATTTTTTTTTATATATAAAAAAAAAGCAATTCGTTTGGTAATAATTGTTCAGACTATTATTTAGACCTTTTCAGTGTTTTCAGATGATAGCTCAAAGCTTAGTTAATAGTAGGGTACCGCGCCACCTATTGATAATGAATGAAATTATTTTCTAAAGTTTTTAGTAATGTATAAAACTAAGTGTAAACTAATGTGTCCAACGATATTCCAGTCTATGCACAGAGACTAACATTGTATCGCAACACAATGTAAGCTTATATTATTGTTTGTCTTTTCTGTAGAAGGACCTTAGGTGACGTTGAACGTTTATAAAATACAAGAATTGAAATTTCCAATTTAGTGTTGGACTTTTAACAAAAGATCGACTAGTCAGAATTAGGGGGGATTAGTTGTACAACTTAAGAGATATTGTATATTTAACGTGTATTAGTTGAGCTTTAAATTGTCATGATTTAATTTAAAATTAAGCTTTAAATTTACAGATTTAGATTTCAATTCTGAGATGGAGCGTCACGAAATATTTATAGATATCGTTTTTGTAGTTGCAAAGAATGCTTTTTAAAGCTCATTTTTAAATTTCCCATCTGCTGGACCGTAATAAATGAGGCTATGGAAATGCGAACGGCAAATTTAAAATATAATAATTTATTTAATGATCATGTAAAGTACGATTAAAATAACGAATTATATTTTCTAGTTCCAATACGAGAGACGCACTATTAGTTTCTGGAACTGGCCGCTTGCATAAACAATATTTAAAAAGTAATTACTACATTTGAAAATGGATCTCTTTAGTTGTAGTATGTTTCATCTAACTGTCAATATTTTTTTACATCATTTTAAAAATTGCGTGTCTTCATCGCTATGGATTTAAGTCATGAAAATTTTCATACTACGGTTTTCTACGATTTTAAGTGTCATTTGAGAGCTCAGCAAAGGCTCATTTGGCTTCGAATTGCCTTTGGCGATGAAGCACCATGCAAGACGACTATTTATGATTAATTTGCAAAATTCAAGCCGGTCATGTCAATCTCGGTGAAGAATTTGGTGATGGTCGCCCGTCCACCGCTGTAAATAACAAAAATATCGATGCTGTGCGCCATATTATAGAAATAGACAGACATGTTACCTACCATAAAATTCGGGCATCTTTAGGCATAGGCGTGAGTCAAATACAATCAAACCTACACAAACATTTGGATAGGTAAAGACTGTGCTCATGGTGGTCTCACACAATTTGACTGAGGCTCAAAAAACGGAACGCGTCAATTGATGCAATGCTATGCTTATCAGATTCAAGGAAAGGGCGTCAAATTTAGTGTGGGGCGTAGTAACAGGTGACGAAACATGGATTTGTTGCTACGACACCAAAAAAAGCAGCAATAGACCATGGGTCAATCGAGACGAGCCGAAATCAACCAACTTGGCGCGCGAGCAAAGTGCCTCTAAGCGGATGATTGCTTCTTTTTCTAATAAAACTAGACACGTGGCTACTGTTCCTTTGAATTAAGAGTTGCATTCAATTGGAGAATTCTCGTACCGTGAACAGTGATTGGTACACGACCATTTGTTTGCCGGAAGTTATTGACGAACTCCGCAAAAATAACCGTAAACGTCGTGTCATCTTGCACCATGACAATGCAAGTTCTCACAGGGTCAAACAGAAAAATAAATTTTTAAAAGAGAAAAATATAGAAATTATGAGCAATCCTGCATACAGTTTCGACGTGACATCTTGTGATTTTTTGTTCGCAAAAATTAAGGTAATTTCATCACCAAAAGAGGCTGTTGAAGAGCATGAAAAACATTTTTTTCAAGGTCACCAGGAGTGGCATAAATGTTTTCACAATTGGTTTATTAATATGAAAAAGTGCATTTATACTAAACGGAGAATATTTTGAGAAACAATAAATTTATTTTTGACCATTCTAAGTAATTATTGACCGTTCACAGTATTTTTTTCTCATTCATTCCAAAAATTTCCAGTGCGCCCTACGTATAATGATAATAGTTGTATTGATCTCAGTAAATATATAAGAATGGTGGAAAATCCGTTAGAAAGCAGGAACATAAAAAATCTACGAAGTACTAACTGCTTTCTTTCGTATGATATTAGATCGTGGGAACACTTATGGTGTGATATTGTGTTTACATAGTATAAGTACACTTTCCTTACGAACTACGAGCGTGTCAGATGATCGATCGATTTTTTTCCTTCTTCGGAAAACCGTTTTCTATTTGCATATAGATATCTTATCTATGACATTCGTGGAAAATATAAGCTTAATGGTTTATCAGAAACTACAATAATGTCTTAAATTTTAAATAGAGTGCTGATGATTAATCATTCAGCTGTAGTATTTAAACATTTGTTTAATATTATTGTACGTATTTTAGGAGATTCGAAATAATTCTGTATATAACGGTAATTATTTTTATAAACCCTTATAACATGAATGCAAAAAATCTTCGTAATCCTGTCATTATAATAAAATATCATTACTATTACTTGTCCATCTTTTTTTAATAGGCGTATAAACCACAGGCTTGTTGGTGACAATGTCCAGAGATAGGCTACGAAGCTGGTTTTCGTAAAATTGCAAAATCCAGCTCCGAGATGGATCTCGAACAAAAAGCGGTCGCGCGCCCACCGCGCTGGGCCGGTTTAGCTGCGCCCGCGCCGGTGTGCTGTGAACGTTTAAGGTCGTCCGTATTCATTTATTGTGAGCGTGGTATTTATTGAAACGTAAAAAGGTAATTTATTAAATAGTAAAGGCTAGGTATTAATATACAGCGATGCTTTCTGTAGAAAACGAGTAATTTAAAATATTTACTTCTGTTTACAACAAATAAATAAGGACGTCCATTTTTTCAATAAATATTTTTAATTTTTATATTTTAAAATTCTTAAAATATAATAATTTTATTTTATATAATCCTAACGACATCCTTTAAAACAATTAACGGAATTTTCGGAAAATTAATCGCTATTAACGGAAAATCAATATTAAGATGAATTTTGTCTTTAGATGAACCTGTTACGGTGACTCATTAAAAAGAGAATTTAATAAATGTTGTGAAAGTTTCCTTAACCACGTTAATATTGTGTTCATATAATAAGTTTTAATAGTAATTAATTAGTTACAGAATGACAGAAAGATTGCAAAAAAAAAGCTATTTAATATTTTTCAAGTAAAGTCAAAAATTGTACGACTTCTAACGCGATACGTCTTAAATAGTGCACTGCTCTCAACTTACCAAAAACAAACTGTTCTGAAGTTCGTTTGCCTCTTAAATATGCATATCGCAATTATACTCCAATAGAGAACAATATGTAGAAAAACTTATCATTTTAATACCATTATAATAACAAAGTAACATTTATTGCGTATTAAATAAAGAAAAAACCTATTTGAAAAGTATTCTGTGGATGTGCGCGTGTCTGTACGTGTGCTTCCTGTGTGTGGTCACGATAACTTCCAAAACACTCCACATATCGAGATCTTTTTTTTTTATTCACTTTAGGATCGCTTCCTCAGATTTCTAATTGTAAATGGCTGTTTAATTCAATGTCGTTTAATTGATATTAATAAAAACCAAAATCAACTCGTATTTTAGTATTTATTGATTTTTATACATCTGTGAATAAAGTTTAACTTTAGGCCGCAAATGGGCGCTATTAGTCAGCCGATTTATAATCACAGCCTACTGCGCACGCGTCGTATTCCTCTCGTTCAAATCGGAATGCTGCGAAATTTAAAACTGAATTTAAAGCATTTTTTTTTTGCTTTTATCATTTTACTGTTTTGAGTGAGAGTTAAGAGACGTGCATTTTTTGAATTTTCAAATTTTTTCACATTTTTGCTGACATAATAAATACCCCATCTATTATACTGTAGACAAAAATAGACTACAGCATTATGCTCAGTAACATGATTCGACCAATTTTACATTTCACTCCGTAGTGCATATTGTTCTAAGAATTATAATTTTACATTTAATTTTTCGGAGACTTTCATTCTGTGTCTTTGGTAACTTTGACATTGAGACCTATATATAATCATACACGTACTATCTGGCCCTGCAGACCTGCCTAGCTGGCAGGTGACATCAGATTTTTTTTGCGCACTGCACAAACCTTGCATAAATATTTTATATAAAAAAATTGTGTTGATCTCGAGATTATATTCTGTGAATATGAATTATCTCGTTTTGTATAGATAAATTTTATTAATAATCCAAACTATAGTGTCGACATTTTGTTTATTTCCTTTTTGGGTATTAAGTCAACATATACGGTGAATGTGAGTAATTTTTGTCTATATCTATTGATAATTCGACCAAAGCGTTGTTTATCGGATCAGGATTTTGTGATTTCTTTCTTGGCACTAAACCGACATGTATGTCGGTTATAAAGCACTTTTGTCTATGAACATACAATTTGCTAATGACATGGCTACAACTCCACCTAGTTATGAGTCCTCGTTTCGACAAAATAAATATAATGTGTGAATATGGCGTCAATCGGTCAAGTCGTTCATAGTTATACGATCGAGGATGTTTAATTTTACTTTGCACTAAAAATGACGCTTATTTAGATAAGCGTCATTTTTACGTTGCCGCTTTAGAGCGGCAACGTAACCAAGACACAATCGAAAGCATTGAGAGTATTTTTTGTAATTTGTTAGTAACCTTGTTAAATTTAATATAATCTTTTCAAGCATAGGATAACTTAAATAATTTTGGTTTTTTTTTTTTTCTTTAAATTTCGTTGACATGTTTGATGAACTTCATGAAGGTAATTACTAAAAGTGGTTCTTTATAACATTTAACTTTGAATAGAATTTTTGAAAGAAATCGGTCTATATTTACTCCCAAAGATCTCATCAGTTAGACAAACGATTATTAAAATACAATCCGGAAATAGCTATAACACGATGTTTTCACATATTTTTTGTTCTTGCAGCATCATTTGAGTCATATCGATTAAAGCAAGATTAACTTTTCCTCCCGTCGCTCGCGCCGCACTACCGGCGCGCGGGTGGCCCGCGCGTCCGGTATCTTTTCCCATCTTTTGAAATCACCTGCT
Source organism: Eumeta japonica (assembly GCA_005406025.1). Lineage (NCBI taxonomy): Eukaryota > Metazoa > Arthropoda > Insecta > Lepidoptera > Psychidae > Eumeta > Eumeta japonica. Next base: position 156,028 of record BGZK01001372.1, read on the forward strand.
ATCTTTTGATCGGCCGCCATTTTTCAGCGGTGTCCGCCGATAAGAAAGGCCGACGCGGTCTCGTCTGCCAACTCGTGTTTGATGGAAGGTGGAGCGTCTGGAGATTTGTCTTGAAACGGTTAAATACAGTTTTCAATAAATACTGTGTTCCCGTTTCTCGTTTGTGATTTTTTTTGTTAAAAAGTCTAAGATGGAGCATTGAAAAACTGTTTTTAAAATATTTTTTTACGTTAATTTCTTTATTAAGAAAAATTGAATGTCTGTCTGTTTGTTTGGAATAAACCTCCGAAATATTTTAACGGAATTGTAATCAAATCTTATACAGACTTGGATCATCTTCTAGAATGCAACATAAGATACTTTCCACGCTATATAAATCAGTGCAAATACTAGAAAAATAGGAGCGATGTTCAAGACGGTATCGCGATCGATATTGCGATACGGGATACGACCGGGATCGGAAACAGTAATTCCCAAATTTTACTTTTCCCAAAGAACGACTAGTTTTAATAAAGGATATGAATTGGGCAAATTTTTATTAAATTTCGTTTATCAAAGGAGTTCCATAGTGTTACTTTCATGCAAGTCAATAACAATATGGCGGCTTCATAACAATATGAAGATTTTCCTCATGTCTTCTTCATATGTAATAAAAATGGCGTGGTTCCGTTAAAATATGGTCACGATTTTAGGCATTCCCTGTACCTATTGTAAAAACGTATATATGACTTTGAACATTAAAATTGTTTGTTACCTTCTTAAATTGTATTCTTATTCAGTAATATTACAAACTGTATGCCTATGAGGTTTGAAGGTCTCGTCTGAAAATGATAATCAGAAGTTGGCGATATCTATCTGCGCGGATAATTTTTTGGATAGCATTACTACGCTCGGTCCAATTCTTGTTGTATGATTAAGACATACAATAATTATCTTATTATATAAATGAGGCAAAAATTATTAATTTTCAATTATATATTTGTTTATATTATTTAGTTGCGATTCCAGTGGTAACATATGTTTCGCTTCTTTGAATAATTATGAAACAACCAATTTATTTATTTCAATAGAATATTTAATTTATTTTCATACGGATATTTAATACCCTTTGTACGTTTGGCTTATTCTATGTTTGCTGATCACACCTCGTCTGTCTGTCCCCAGGCTTCGTGTCGTGTTCTCCGTCGCCGTGCAAAAACGGCGGCGCCTGCGCATCCACGCCCAGGGGCGAGTCCTACTGCAAGTAAGTGACCCACCACATCCAGCCTATGCATTCACCCTTATATTATTATAAGTGTGTCTATAGATTTTCGTCTTGATATGCCTATGCTGGTAAACGACCCAGGAAAAGGTTACGTATAATAGGTTGACACTGTTTCAATCAAAGTTAGCGCGTAGAAGTACGTTATTATTATCACTAACCACATACGCCGATGTATTGGTTAATGTTGTGAACTCGACGCTCTCGTGAAACTTTATATTATGTGTGATTTTTTATTATCGGACTTGCACAATTAAAAATCAAATGTTTACATTTTCAATATTTACACTGAAAAAAATATTTCTAACCAAGTTCGAATTTGGCTTGGTTAAATATACTTTGTTGAAATAACTGAATAATTCGTTGTATCAACAAATAATATGTGTGATTTAACCAATCGGACCAATATACAGGTCGGTTAAGACAACCAAAATATTGATTCGCTCAAAATCAGCAATGCAAATTCATTATGTTATTCAAACTTATGGTTGGAAGGACCAATTTTTTTTTCAGTGTACTAGGTACATTTCATTAACTGTTTTCAACTTCTTCAGGCAAGATGAAATAAGAGAAAGCAACATTAATGCATACAATTATCGAAGTGAATTTATTTTTGAAATACAACTTTTAAGTTTGATTTCATTGTAAAAACCTGAATTCATCGGACTAAGTCGTTTTTGAATGGACTAAAAATGTTATGAAGCTTTGAAAGTCTTCATAGGACTGTTGTTTATGAGATACAAATGGTTGACATTTTAGTAATATCTGAAAAGTGAAGATTTAACATCTGATTTTTAATTGACAAATACCTAATAACCAGTCACACTAAACATCAACGATGTCAAAAACAATTTATATTATGTGAATACAAATTAATATGGACGTTACTTTAGTTACATTTATATCGATTAAACGGTTTCTTATTATTGTTTTAGATTTTTTTTTAAACGCCTCTTAGTAGAAGATATATCGCGAATAAGTGGAAACTGTTAATATTGTAATTACATATTATTAATATTGTAACTAAGTAATTAACTTGTAATAATACAGGTTAATTACTTAGAGTCTATTTCAACCAAAGCAATGCTTATAAAATCGTGCTTTGTTTGATATTTAAATATTTGCTTACGTTGTAAACTTTATGAATAGAGGTGTCGCTAAACAATTTTCAAATATTAACAAACTTTTCCTCATTCATTTCTCTATTAAAGGGAGAAAGTTATTGGTTTATGTTATCTAAAAACATGTAGATACATTGCGAAAAAAAAAACCGTTACGTTCGTGCTGCGTTGTCCCCCGACAACTCCTCATATCGCTCACGATATCTCTGTCCTTTTCTCCCCGCTTGCATAGACGATAGGCTATCTCTTTCACGGAATGGGTATGTGTGTGAAAGATGGACAGATGCGCCAGCGTCCCCTCAGCCGATACGGGTTCAAGTGGGCACTAATTGCGGGGTGAGAAGGCGAGAGTGATTAAAGTGTATCGAGTATGTAAAATTGGTTCCGTACATATTTATGTTATATATAATTGACGTGGTCGTCTCTACTTGTTGCCCTTTGACATTTTTTAAATTACACTATTCAGATGACGCTTTTCAATCATGATTTTAATTTTGACAAGTTTCGGTTGGTTTGTATGTTTCTTGTTTTTCCATTTTGTTTCGTGCCGAATTTTCCATCGCACACATTCGTTTTGTGAATTTATTACGTCGATCTGCTTTTATCATTTCTTTGCAAATGACTGAATTGTCTCAAATTTGTTTTCACTGTCGTCACCACATTTTTTTTTCAAATCACACCTCTTTATCTCACGTTACTATTCCTACGTCTTATTCAGCGATGTCAGTGTATTAAGTGTATGTGCTACTTTTGTGTTGTGCCATATTCACCATTTACCATCCTATATGAGTATTTATAATTCGTGTTCCCCACCAAATATAAAATAAAAAAGAGTACACAGAATCCCATTGACTTATTTACTCTTGCTTATTCTCTTTTAAATAATGCTCACCATCTTAAACAATTTAGATGTTCAAATTCCGTATTTTGTTCGACTCTCTTATCTATCACCAGTATATTGCTTTATGTCATACTTTTTTCGTTAAATACAATATCAATAAAATAAATAAATTGAAATAACACGGTATTAATAAAAAGTGATTTTTGTTCACGTTTTTTTGTTCACGTTTGTATATCATATGTCCCGAGACAATTGGAAACTATATAAAACATTTTTAATTAAATTATAAAATCTGTAATGGCAATTAAGACAAACACGTAAAATCCTAAAGACAATTTTTATTATCCGTAGTATCAACGGAACCCTAAAAATATGGTAATGCGTTCGCACACAATCAGTGATGCAGTACACTTGCATCGCATGCATCTAATTCATTATTATTATTGTTGTTGTGATAAACCGGGCGGGCGTGTTGGTGATAGTACTTGACTTTGCAGAAGTGTTGTTATAAACTAAATCGAATTACTTAATTTACTTTACAATTGATCATTTATTATATCGATTGCGGCTTGACGAATGAAAATGCACCCGTGTTTCAAAATATCTCAAATGTGTAATACATATCTCATTATTTAAGAAAATAATGACATTTTTGTTGTGATGCATTTATGTGAAACGTAACATAAAATATATAATATATATTTATATGTAATAGAAATACATACACAAAATAGAATTATATGTAATATAAATACATCGAATCTAGTAGAAAAAATTTCTTTATCTAGACCACGTATAGGGCAACCTTTGACATGTTGTGGGCCAAACTTTATTGTACAAATACGTTCGTGGGCCGCGTTCAAAAAGTAGTGCATTTTAAAATAGTGTTCATAATTTTTAAGAATAGATATCGGACATGAAGCTTTTCAAAATGTCTCGCGGGTCGGTTCAAATCTTACAGCGGGCCGGATGCGGCCGCGGGCTGCCTTGTTGCCCACGTATGATCTAGACCAGTGTTTCCCAACGTGGGGCCCACGCCCCACAGGGGGGCAATTTGATAGTTAAGGGGGGCAATTAGAAATGTACTCGACACAACTTTAATCCTTTCGCTTTGGGTTATTTAAATGCAATGCTAGATATCGGTGACAAATTTAACAAAAAAGGCAAATTCTTAATAAAATGCTATAAATAATTATTAGGTATAATTTCGTTTAATGGTTTGTTTAAAGATTAAAAATTATGTAAGGGGGCATGAAAATTTTAAAAATGTCAAGGTGGGGCGTGGCCGAAAAAGGTCGGGAAACACTGACAGACATAGGTAAATGTTATTCGATTCATAGACGTGTAGAGAATATGCTATTCGTTTATCAAACAGAATGTTTTAGATAAGCGGATTTCACACATTGAAATGAATATTGACAATTTTTTTACTTTCTCGTACTGCACAGGCAAACGAATTTACGTCTTTTTGCGCGATAGGGTGAATTAAGTGAACTACGCCAACGTTACTTAATAATCCCATATAAGCGAGTAGTAAATTTACACTCGCCGCCGGCAGCGGGCGCTTTCGTCAGATCGTTTAAGTTTGCTCATTAAAATAGCTACCCCTCTGAGGACGTAGCTTGATGATGGCCGAGCCATTTAGGTGTCGGTCGATGTGTTGTGAGTGTGAGTGTATGGAAGCATTTCGATGCGATTTCATTATCGGTCGCGATACAAATCAAAATTGCTGTCATTCATTTTTTTTCTCAATTGTGACTTAACCGGTTTTGATGCAACGAGAGCCCGAGCGAAAACGTCCAAAAAGTATTTGTTTCGAATTCACTTTTTTAACGCATTAATTTCCCTTTGTTTTTGGCAGTTGCTGAAAATTTTTAATTCGACTACCGACGTTTAGCAACAGAGATGCAGATTACACGTACTAAGTCTGAGAGTCTGATGGGAGATCGTCGTAATGTAATTTACCTAAATCACTGTTTAGCGCATTCATAGCTTGGAATATAGGTTAAAAACATTCGAACACGAAAACCAAATTTAAACATTAAGTGCGGTTTATTTGAGATGAACAGACTGACAAAAATTGGATTAAATAGTCACATCTTTAGTATATCGAATTGGCTTGAAGGAAAAGAGGAGAACCTGTATTTATTTTATGAGTGTAAAGGTCTCACCTTCACGTAAATCGACATCCAAAATAAAATGAAAAGCGGTACCGTTTTAAAAAATGCATGTGAAAATATGACTTTCCAAAATAGGCGGAAATATACAATAATCACGTGATTTGACATAATTACAGCGATCTATAGCTTTCAAATGATCAAACATCAGAAATAAAAAATGCAAAAAGAGAAAAATAAAACATTTATGCAGTTCACACGCATTAGAAGTGAAACCTTCAGGAATTGAGAGGAATGAGACCAATGCGGTATGAGAGGCGGGATAATTATAACGTTTATTTATTGTAATGTTGCTATTACGATTAAAAGTTATTTCGCATTCTGTTATTTAGACTCCATGCATTCAATCGCATTCAATCTCAACAAATGGCTATGTGCAGGCGCACACAAATCTTTATCTCGCTTTCTATCTCATTCTGTCGTAGGTTAAATGCATGCGTTTGTGTGGCTGTGTGTGTGTTTGTCTCTCTCTCTTTTTTTCTCCCTCTCTGCGTGCCCGCGTGCGTGTCAGTTGTGTGTGTGAATTTTCACTTCAAAAATGGTACAGGTACTAGATAGCCCTTCGATAAATGTGAACATTCTATAAAATAATGAACGCAATATAAGAGTACTTTAAGAAACACTTTTTACTTGTACTTAAATGAACCAATAACATGAGATAAATGGACTTCAGTTCAATTTATAAATAGAGAGTATCCATATTAAGATTGAACAGGTTTTTTCAAATCGCGACAGTAAAACCCTTGTATATGTTAAGTTCTTTTGCCTTAATAATATTATCAAGAAAACGCAGCCGTTAGACAATTTCGATGGGGTGACATCACTCGACATTCCAATCATTCATTCCGATCAAGCTTATGTAAAACACAATGCACTTATTCTGAATAAATATTCACCATTCTACTTCTTAGATAAAGATTTTTAATACTAACAATTTTATACGAGTCCTTTAGGCTCAAAGCGTAAATTTTTCGGACAAAATTCAAATCACGATTTGTTCACTTAGCCGCATAGTAACACGGTCATTCAAAAGCGTGCCAATATTCAATAAAGTTGCGCCAGGAAGTTAATTTTGCTTATAATATAATAATGTTCGTTAATTTTGCGTATAAGAATGTAATATGTAGTGGTCCGCGTGCGCGTCCACGTGACCGGCGCGAGCAATCTGGGCCACCGCCCACCGGCACTTAGCGACGGCCACACTTCTGCGTCTGATTCGTCTTTGCGATTTGTTATTTATTTTAGAGAAAATAAATTTTGCTTATTCTTAATTTATAATTATTGATAATTATTATTATTACAGACATTTATAGCAAAAAATAAAATACATAAATATATATTTATATATACTAAATTCTATAACATGAGGATGTTGATGGATTGATAATCGTTAAAGTAAAATGTCCTTCCTGCGAAGAAATCCCGTAATTTTAGGATTCCGTAACTTGATAATAAAAACGGAATTCTTATTGTGGCACTTCTATGTTAGTATGCATGCGATATTATTATTGACTTGAAATTAAACATATCGATTATAGAATACGTTTCAAAGCATACGTTGATGGTGAATGCTGTTCAGATTTTTTATTGTGGCAATTAATTTTTTTTTTTTTGAGCTGTGTACTTGCGTAGTGGAATGTCTTTCACATGGAAGGTATTACTACGTACTGAAAACTGAACTTTTTTTAAACGTTTTGGTCTTATTCATTATTTACTTGTAACATTGCGAAATACCGTCGGTCTTCCACAGCTTGTAATTCAAACGACACGAAATGTTTTGCCATATGTTACAAAATCTTATCAAGTTTTCTATGATTTCTTTCTATGATAAAGGTAATGTAACACATATTTTCGTTTACGGTTTCGAAGGAAATAAATAATTTGGTAATCTTTACTCTTTTGTACTTACAACTTTTCAATTTGTAAAAGTCTAACGACTGAGTCGGACTTTTATCATTGAATTTATGTCCTACCAAAAAATACTTAAAAGCTAATATAATAAATTCGCCATTCCAATTCGCTTTGTCTACATTTAGATATTCGCTTTGAGTCGCGCTTGGCCGTACATTGTTTCGTCACGACCAACAAATACATGACACGTACGCAGTCATGAGGTCCGGGACGATTTTCCAAAATCAATAACGAATCAAAGTCATAACGGAATCAAATAGCATGGTAGAGGTATCAGGAACAATGCAGGCGTTTTGAAATCGATTTCGATCGTGCCTCGCCCCCATGGCTCGGTTACATTCTTTCCGTAAGTTGTTACGAGGTTCGATGACACGTTGAAACTTTTTGTTTTCTAAATTGATATATGAATATACACTTTTACGTCGTAGTCGATATTCGTTGTTAATATCACTAATATCACACATTCAATATTTTAATAAGGACTTAAAACCATTATCATATTTTGACGTTATGTGCTATTAGAAAAAGGTAAAATGGAACAAGAGAGAAACAGATTATTAAATTAATTAACTACTTTTTAAGTATTAATTATGTCGGATGTGAATACGTATGCAATATTGTTTTATTGATATTGTTTTAGTTGAAATTATCTACCATCAAAAATGTATTTATTCATTCATTATTCCCAACGATGAACACGACCAGTGAAGATAATGTACGAGGCGAATTCGGAGCGCGGGGACACGCCCAGTTCCATTAGCGACCCCGCCGCGAGAGTGGGCTCCGTCACAAAACGACTCCGAGGATACAGCGGGGAACCGTATGTATGTATTTCACGAATCGTGCACACGGAGACACGGCTTTTACGATGACGTTGACGAAGTGGGTACGAAAACGGAACGCGCCTAATCGATTTTTTTTATTATTATTATCTATAAATTAAATAGAAATTATTAATATTTTATTGCTAGTTATGAAATTAAAAAGCTTTGTAAAGCTTATCTTTTTAAGCCGGCATTTCGGGGGTAT